>JAMKPZ010002091.1:0-49839 GCA_024699675.1 Amphibolis antarctica
TTTTTTTTATCTAATTTAATTCTACTTTTACAACAAACGTGACAGTAACGATATCCAAACATTATTGGTTGTTTTCAGTTTTACTTAGTATAATTAATCTTACATAAATTTTTATATTTTACTGTTGTCCAATAAATTTTTATTATATTATTTACTATAAAATTTAATTTAATTTAATTTATTATCTTTAATTTCAATTTAATTACATATAGAATCAAAATAAATAAAGTCATTGTTGAATAAAAGTATGAATTGTACGAATTAACTATTTAAAAGGAATGAATAATTAGAACGCACGCGTAAATTCCAGCGATTGTCAGATAAAATTCCTTGGATGAGGCAGCCCAAAGTATTTTTTTGAAGTGTAATAATTTAGTTTAATATTAGAAATAATAAATAATTATTGTTGGAAGTTCAAATATCATTATTAGGGACAAGCATCCTAAAGATTTTTTAATTGCAGTGGTTAGCTTTGCAATTTGCATTCATTGTGCTGGGGTTGCAGATTTGAACTTTTTTCTTAATTTTTTACCTGCTGCCA
Organism: Amphibolis antarctica; assembly: GCA_024699675.1. NCBI lineage: Eukaryota > Viridiplantae > Streptophyta > Magnoliopsida > Alismatales > Cymodoceaceae > Amphibolis > Amphibolis antarctica. The sequence continues at coordinate 542 of JAMKPZ010002091.1, forward strand.
TGTAACACTACGGAAGTTCTTTGGAAAAAATACATCACTTAGGATTCATTTATTTATTAACTTTAATTTTAACTTTAACTTTAATAATTAAAAAAAATTAAAGTTAAAGATAATTTCATAAAGTACTTCCTGCGGTCAACATTGTTCACGTGAGAAGAAAATAACTTCCTGCCGTGGCTTATTTTTGCTCAGATTCTGAGAAAAAAGAGGTCCACAATCACTTGACGTCCACCAAAATAAATTCATGTACATCCCTCTTGGCCAAGCTCATTTAAAAAAAAAACAAAATACAGAACTTCTCGGATTAATGTAGAATAAATCAATTGATTAATTCATAAATACAATTAAAGTCAATTATGTGCACCACTGGTTCAACCATATTGAATGTTCAATGGTTGAACATGGAACTACTACAACATTTGGATTTCTCGTTGAAATCTAACCAATATTCTGAAACACGTTTGGTTTCGCGACGGGGAAGGAACGAAACACAAACCTCGGGCCGGCACGAATGGAGGAATCCAGGTGCTTCTCACTTTTTCAGATGATGTTTTCGAAAACAAAAGGCGAAAGAGCTATGTACGGTGGAAATTGACACTTTTCGCAGGAGAGAGGTAGAAGATAGATGTGATGGTAGGAGAGAGGTTTGTATTTTTTTGTAGAAAGAAGTGAAAAGATATAAATTTTTAAATTTAAAATATTTTAAATTTTTTAAAAATTAAATATAAATTTTATTATATTTTCGTAAAATGTACAAATAATTTTATAAAATTTTTTATTTTTAAATTTTTTAAATTTTAATAATAAATTTTTAATTTTTTTTTCATTTTCATTAATTTTATAAGGGACACAAATCTCCTTAAAAGAATAACGACAATGGTTTTATTTGGTAAAATTAATATGTTAGGTGAGATATATATTATTTTTAAGTTAAGATGATTTTTAAAATAAGGAAATTTATTTTTATTTTTTATAATTATAATAAAAAATCTATTTTTCTTATATTATTTATTAAAATACATATTTATACAATAAAAAATTTATAAATCTCGTTTTCATCAGAAATCAATGAATACAGAAATCCAAACTCTTTTTCCAAATTGGAAATACTCAATTTCATGAAGTGGTGGAAGGTCAAAAAGATTACGTGTATCGAAAAAAGCGAGGAATATTTTTTGGTGCACAGATGATTTTTTAAATAACATTATTTGAGTAAATTTTTGAATTCAATTTTTTTAAATCTCAAGAGAGGTTTGAATCATTAGAAAATTACTTTAATGATGCATATGGTTATAATTTTATTTTACTTTTTTCTATTTTATTTTCTCTGTCTTTACATTTAGAATTCGTGATATAAAATCGGGATAAATGGAAATGAGGAAAAATAAATTTTGTACAAATAAAGATTCTATTTTATGATTAAATATTTAAATGGACCATTCAGTGAGAAAAATTTGATAAATATGTTTCTCTTCTATTTTCTTGACATAAATAATTTTTCTATAGTTTACATAGTTCGATTCTATAATTTATTGTGAATGATATCAACCCATCAACAATGACATTGTATATTGTTCTTAGATCAACAAACTTTTCAGAAAAATACAAGTATAGACAACTCTTGCATTTATACTTTTAATTTTTTTTTATCAAAATAAAATTTACTTCTTCTATAAGTTTTATCGTGAATTTATAAGAAACTCGAGAACACCTGTAACAACAACGACTCTTAAATTTTTTAAAATTTTTCTTGTACCGGCTTTTAAAAAAGAATGTTGTAGAAAAATATTATTAAAATAAATTTTATTAATATATAAAAAAGATATTTTTAGAATTTTTTAAAAGACTATGTTGTCCCAATTACCTAAATATATCTTTTTGAAGCGTTTTTGTTAACCAATTATCTAAATATTTTAAAAATGTAATTTTTTTAAATCGAAAAGATATGAAATCTCTGAAGAAATAGTCTCCGCATCTGGAAGCGCAAGACCCGAGAAGACTTTTTTTTTTGAAATTGGTCCTGAGAATACATTTGAAAATAAAAATTGGAGACCCGAGAAGAGCAAGGTTCGTTTATTTTTAATTGTATTTATTTTGAAGTTAATTTTAGACATCGTTCATTTTATTTTATTTTTAATTTTTAAAAGTATTTATATTTTTATTTTTTATTTTTTTAATACTTTTAAAAATTAAAATTAAAAATTAACAATAATAAAATATTTATATAAAAATAAAATTATAATTATAATTTTATAAAATTTAAACAAACAGAATTTAAAGATACGTACGGGAATTTTCAAACGTAACTCAAGACCTCCATGTGTCCCCTCTTCGCCTGCCACCGTGGACGAACACTGATGTGCTCGGTGCTCCTGCGAAAGGAAAGCAGGGAAAATCGTAGACTTACTGTTCTGCTCCGTTTCCGTGGAGCGAAGGTAAAAGAAAATTCTCCGGATTGAGAAACGAGGAAATAAGTTTCGGTTTCACCAACTCAAAACTCAAGCAGCAGCAGCAGAAGAGTTGTGGAGATCGTAGGAATGGGGGAGGCTGCGGCGGCGACGAAGACGAAGGTGGCGGTGAGGACGTCGCTTCTCGATGCCGTCAGGAACCTCGGGCTCAACGGGAAGCGAGTGGACAAGGAGGACCTACGGCGGCGGATCCGGATGCCCGACTACCTCCAGGAGGCCGTGGCCGACGCTATCCGCACAAAAGATGCATTGGCCGTTGCCTCCTCCGTGGCGGGTGGTCAGCGACCGGAAGCGGCGGTGGAGGGCCCGGTGGTGGTGTTCGTGAATTCGAGGAGTGGGGGGAGGCACGGGGTCGAGCTCAAGGATTGGCTCGAGCAGTTGCTCGGAGTCGGGCAGGTCAGTGGGAGCTTCCGCTCTAGTGTTTGTTTTTCATTTTTGAACTGGCGTGCACGTTTCTTAGGATTTGGATCCCAATCAGTGTCAGCAAAGCAAGTTTTTGCAGTTGGTTTGGTTTCTCGTCGATTTAGTTGTTAGTTTTGGTTAGATTCCGTGGGCTACGGCGGAGGAAGTTGGAGTTGTTCAGCGTTCGTAGTTCTCGATGGGTCGGAAGTACCAGGGAATAATGGATATATTTTTGGGAAAGAAAAATAATGGATATATTTTTGGTAAGCCAGCTGTCGTGAACCCTGAGCTCCTCCCTCAGATCACGCAGGCGTTCAGACCTGCGGACAGACGGAGGTGGTTGGCTTGATCGGCGAGAGCACCCAATCTTGCCGGAGAAAGTAGAGATAGAGAAGAACTTGGGGGCGGTCGCCGTCTCCCAAGCGAGTGCGAGGTGGTCCTCCACGGATAAACGGTAACTTTGGGGGCAAAATATCCACCTGCCCAGCTTGTTAGGTCGCCGGTTGGAACTGTTTGTCGGCCAGATAGGCTTGTGCTTCAATAAGGAGATGTGAAAAATCTGGAAGGGGCCATAATAACGAGCTACAAGCTTGTGATACCGCTGTGTGTAAAAAGGGCTATGACGATATGGGTGTAGCTTCAGGCAGACTCGACTTAGACTTTGTTGGTTTTCGATTTCTTTTAATTTTTAAAATCAATCGTAACATTATTATTATTATATATATTTTAACATATAAATTTTTATTACTTAAATTACTATATAATTTCAACTCTATTTACGAAAACAATTCTAATTTTAACTTTAAACAACTCACGTTCGGTGCAATGACAATCGACGAACCTCTTCATCTATTCTTGGGAGAGATGGAGCTTGTCTTTCAGACGTTGCAATACTTCTTTGTGACGACAAACTTGATCCTCAACGTCCTGTATATCTGTTGTGCCTGGAAGAAACTGGAGGAGGATGGGCGGTGGTTGGCCGTAAACAACTTCAAAGGGAGAGATGTCAATGCTCGTTTGGAAAGTGGAGTTATACAAAAACTTCACCTAGGGCAACCAAGAAACCCATTCAGTTGGGCACTTCGAGCAATAACACATGAGATACATTTCTAGGACCTTATTTATAATCTCGATCTATTCATCTGTTCGCAGAGTGTAGTCTAAGCTCATATGGAGAGAAGTCCCTGAGAGATGAAAAAGCTTTTGCTAGAAAGTGCTTATAAAAGTGACATCATGATCAAGGATAATGGATTGTGCGAACCCATGAAGATGGATGACACCCTCTATAAATTTAGTTGCAACAGCTTCCATGGTGTAAGGGTGGTGAAGTTTGATGAAGTGAGAATATTTCAATAGATGATACACCACGACGAGAACTGTGGGGTAGCCTTGGATTCTGGGGAGGGCGTCGATGAAATCCAATGTGATGTTGTCTCAAATACAAGCTGGCACCGGTAAAGGTTGAAGCAGATTGGCAGAATGTAGATTTTCAATTTTGGCTTGTTGACAAATAGGACATTCTCTAATATGTTATTTGAGGGCGCTCTTCATTTCTGAATGGCATTTACCCTAATAATTGTTTTTGCACAAAAAGGCAGAATACCATTACTAGTGGATATCTTATGTTTGTTTGAGATTTGTTGTCAACTGATGTCTATCTCCAAGAAAATGCCAATTGTAAACTGTAACATTTTCAAGAGAAACATGATAGATTACAGTTCTGAAAATGATATAGCTTGTTAACATTATTTGTTTTTCCATTTGTGGTGCAGGTTTTTGATCTTTCAGTTGTCAAGCCAGACGAGTTTGTTAAATTTGGATTGGCTTGCATTGAGAATTTGGCTAGCCTTGGTGACAACTGTGCCAAGGCAACTCGAGAGAAGTTAAGAATTATGGTATGCTCTGAAAAGTATAGATACCTTCTGATCAATTTAAATCTGATATGCTCCTTGAAAGCATTTGCATCTATCATCTCATGTTTGATAAACCTGAAATAACTTTTGCTAGTTGATTCTTCCAAAAGTTTGAACCATAGAACCTAATTTTAGAAACAGAGATGCTCCTTGTGTGGTAGCCCTGATCATAACTTTCACTTGGTGATTCTCCCAAAATTTTAAACCATAAAACATGATGTTAGAAGCAGAGATTCTTTTGTGACCTTGTTGTAACAGAATAATTATCTGTCATTTCATGTTGTTAAGCTGTCAAAGTGTGTTTGGAAATTTAGTTAACTAGTCACCGTCAGCTACTTTTTGGTTTTTCAAGTGCAGAATTGTATGCCTTTTGTTGCAGGTTGCAGGTGGTGATGGTACTGTTGGTTGGGTGTTGGGCTGCTTAGCTGAACTGTATTTGCAGAACAGAGAACCAATTCCTCCTACCGGAGTAATTCCTCTTGGTACGGGAAATGATCTTTCTAGGAGCTTTGGCTGGGTAAGAGCTCTTCCTTTTGAATGCCACATACTTTTCAATTATAATTGATGTTAATTCCTAAATGTGCATGATTATTCATGCAGGGTGGTTCGTTCCCCTTCTTATGGAGATCGGCAATCAAAAGAGCTCTTCATACTGCCATTGATGGTCATGTTTGCGATCTTGACAGGTGAACCTTGCTTAATTTGTTTTGCAATTTATTATGAATTTTTGCACTTTGACTTTACCCTTTATTATCAACTTCTTAAGCATCTGTGCATACCCACCTCTTTGTAGCATAGTGGTGTTAATATGGGTGACAAATTTGTGCTATATTTCAATAAATTGTTGTACGTAAATAATATGAAACCTTGGATTACATATTGCTCTGCATTTTAGTACAAGAGTTATTTCTTGTTCCATGGCTTTGTCAATACCTTTGTTGTACCTTTGTCGTTACTTGAGTGGATTTATTCTTGTTGCAGCTGGCAGATTAAAATTTCCATGCCATCCGGGGAGTGCATAAAATTACCATACTCTCTCAAATATATGCAGGAGCCTGCATTAATTCAGGTTGCATATTGTAATCTATTGAATTGGTTCATCCAGTATATAGGTGGATAGCACTATTTTATCTACTGCCCTAACGTTGGATGGTTGTGTTGTATTTTGATCAATATATTTTTGCTGCAAGGTGACAAAAAATGCCACTTATGATGGGTTGTGAAATGACTTTGTATCACTACTGCAATTCTTACCTAGGGGATCTGGGGTGGTTAACATGTTGCCATTGGCTACTCCAAGGATGGTCTTTGACGATCCTTTTGTTTCCTTGTCTACAAGATGTGCATAGAATCATCGATGGTTTATAATCGCTAATTTTTTGACCAGCAACAAGGAGAAATATATTAAAAACTGGTAAAAAAACAAAGAGGCCTGCATAAGTCTTAGCAAGCTGAAAACAAAACAAAGCATAAACCTAAAGGAGAAGTCCACTAGAGGACAGAAACTAAGAGGTAAAAAACTTTTAGGAAGGACTTGTGAGAAGACTTAGATTTAACATATAAAATGAGGCTCTCTGTCTCTGTAGGTGCTTATAGAAATCCTTTTTGTAAGCATTGGGTTAACTAATGAAATGATCGGTTTACCTAATGATTTCATCAATTTACTTAATGCTCATAGAAGAGATTTTTGTAAGTACCTATAGACTCCTTTAAGCATGCACATGCGCACACATATGAATATATATGTGAGTAGTGAGACCCATAACATAATTGGATACACATTTATTCATATATCATATAATACATACCTCTCACACTCTTTCTCAAGCTAGAGCATATATATTTATTGTCCAAATTGTTACATATATTCTCAAATAATACAATACCTAAACCTTTGATGAAGATATCTCTAAACGACTTTGACAACTTAGTATAATGAGTAGTTATCAACTCTTTTATAACCGTGTTACAGATGTAATGATAATCAATTTCAATATGTTTAGTGTGTTCATAAATTATATGATTGTTTGGTATGAAAGTAGTAATCTAGTTATCACAATACTTGGACATAGGGGCTTGAACAATTAAACTTAGTTCTTGTACAAGTGATTTGAGTTACATCATCATACAAGCAATTCGAGTCATAGGTTAGTATTTCACTCCTGTGTTAGACCTTGAGATTACATTTTATTTCTTTATTAAGTAGCTAGATTTTCACCAACATAAGTGCAAAATCCAAATTTAGACTTCCTATGGCCTATGTAATTTGAATTTAAGTCAGTCTTGATCCTTAAGTGATTATGTTTAGCTGCACTCTTGACATAGGCCAAAATGTAAAGGGCTCCTTGCTAGTAAATCTTCCCTGACCTATGCATGAATCGAATGAGTAGGCTTACTACATAAGCTATGTTTGGGTGAGTAACAATCATATAATTTAATTTTCCAATCAATCTTCTATATTGTTGTGGATCTTATAAGCACCTTGATGAGCTATCCCAAAAGGATGGATTAGGATCAATTGGTTTACACTCATGCTTACAACTTAGGAGCCCTATCTCTTATATCAAATCAAGTGCATTTTCCTTCGAGTTAAGGTCATTTCCCTTTGGAAAAAGCAAATTCAATGCCTAAAAAATATTTAGGTTTTCTTTTGTCCTTTGTAACAAAATTTCTACTTAAGTAGACCTTTATATCAATAATAGCTTTTGAATTATAACCACACTATGAAGATTACACAACTACTGTTTGTTTTTCTATAAAACACAAAGTGATCTACCAGACAACGTAAAAAAGCTCTATTATTTACAACGTTACTGAATTTCTTGAGGGCTTTGTTTAAGTCTATAGATAGTCTTATTTAACCTATATGTCATATTCTTCTTGTACAACATATCATAGGGTTTGTTCCTTAACAAATCTTTATATAAAAAAGCATTTTTCATATTAAGTTTCATAACCTCCCAAGTCTAGTTGAGAGTTATGAAAAGTAGCACATAAATGAAGTTGAGTTGAGCCACAAGAGAAAACCAATTTCATATGCTTGAATAAACTCTTGGTCTACCAATATGGTTTTATTGTGATCCACTAAGCCATCAAATTTGTATTTGATAGTGAACACCCATGTACAAGTGACAATGTTTGCTTTCATAGAATAGATCACTAAGTTCTATGTACCACATGTTCTCAATTTTTTATTTATTTCTTCATCTATTGTTGCTTTCCAATGTGGTAGTTGAAGTGCTTTCCAATAGTTCATGGGTATAGATTTAGAACAAATAGATAGAGCAAATTTTTGAAAAGTAGAATTAAGATTATCATATGACAAAATTTCAAATAGGATGGTTAATACATGATCCTATACCCTTTTTTAGTGTAATTGGAATATCCATATTTGAGGCAATGAGAGTGGATGTATTTAGACCTAATTTTGTGGATGAGGTCAATTACATCCTGGGAGTAGGTAGTTCTTGCCATCTTCAATGATATATTTGCAATGGTCAATTAGTTTGGTTGGTCACCATCTTGGAGCTACTATTAATAGACACAATTGTTCGAAAAGGAAGAATTTCAAGTGATATGTCACTCAACTCAAAGTAAGACTATGATTCAAAAAAGGTTACATCCACAAACATAATATCTTTTATTAGTGGTTGAAAACAACAATATCCTTTTTGTATTCAAAAATAACCAACAAAAACATGCTTTATTAATCTAGGAGACAACTTATCTAAACTTGGAGATAGATCTTGGATAAAAGCAACACATCCAAATACCTTGGGTGGTATGGAGAACAACTCCCTTTCAGTTCAAAGTCAACAGATAGGTATCTTCCTACCTAAGAGTGCTAACAACATCTTATTAACAACAAAAAGCTACAACAAGAATGACGTCAAACCAAAGATATTTTGGAAATTTTATGTTTAATATGATGGCATGGGGAACATCTAAGATGTGTTGATGTTTTTGTTGGGTTACACCATTTTGATGTGAGGAATGCGGTTAAGTAATTTGATGTAGTACACAAGTGAATTACAAAGAGAGTGAAAATTCTTTTAAAGAAATTCAAAGGCATTATCAATTTGCAAATATTTTGGACTAGTTGAAAATTAGGTTTTTATTTTAGAAAAAAATTATTTAACAATGCCCATAACATGCTAGCGATCTTTTAACAAATAAATTTAAGTAACTCTAGAATAGTCATTAATAAATATAATATAGTATCAGTACCATGATATAGACATACCACAACTTAAACCTTAAATGTCATAATAAACTAAAGAAAAAAGACTCTGATTAAACATCAACTAATGACACTTAAAGGTAGTATGGTGGTGCTTACCCAACTAACACAACTCAATTAAATGACTGTAGAAATCAAAGGAAGAGTTTTTTGGAGCTTGCTACGAGAAGTTGCCCAAGATGATGGTACCATAAGATAGAAGGCTCAAACATAGTTACCAAAACCACCAATTCATGTTATCTCATCATAAACAAGTAGGTATACTCCTTCATGCTTATAGCTTAAACCAATTCTTCTCCCCACCTTTTGATCTTAGGAAGTACAATTGAAAGGAAAAAGGTTTACATAACACATGAACTAAAATGATAATGATACTAATGAAAATTAAATTTATTGGAAAATCAGATATATAAAGGACTTTGCCTAGTTTGATTTGGGAAGAGACTTGAATAATGCCTTCTTTAGAAATGGTGGGAGTATTTAGTAACAAAGTTAAAATCAAATAGAATATTTAGGTAGGTGAATAGGTCACATCTACCTGACATATGGGAAAACACTGCAAAATTTTTAATTCAAGTATCACCCTAGCTACCATAGCTTTAGAAGTAAAAGTTGTAGTGAGAGAAAACTTAGTGGCTTAAAGTTATATAGAAAAGTCTTGTAATTTGTTTGAGATATAGTGACTATTAGAGTACTAGTTAGGCAACTATGGTGACATCCTGTAATGTGTTAATGGTAGAAGCTTTTGTGGCTAGTTGTACCTAGTCTAATCTCTCAAATTTCTCTTAGAATTTGTCATATTTATGGTTCATGTGCCCATAATGCTCCTAAGATGTGCATCCCCGACTATCTGTACAACCTTCATGACCTCCTATATGTCCTTGGCCGTATCCATGATCTTGAGTAATTGTCATGGAATGGTCACCTACATGTGTGCTTGTCCTAGTTGAGATCCATAGCAAACACGCAAAAACTCTCTAGATCTAGAATGGACTTTGCACCAAGTATCTATTCTTGCACCTAGGACGAAAGCTTTGGTGACGAGCTAGACAAGTATGCACCAATAGCAAGTTTATCTTTATAATGCCGCATGGTTGCTATATCAAATGTCAACAACTGATATGCCTCTGGCTCCTCTAGTAGAGTGTGTAATGTTGCAAAATGCTCTTGGACAATTTGATTTCTATGTGCAACATAAAGATCTACTCATATATCTTAAATATTCTAGAAATATTTTTTTCATATCCATACATCTACTTTAGTCTATCCTAGATCTTTTTTGTAAATTGTGACAAGTATGCAGCAATAGCAAGTTCAGTTTTATAATGCCGCATGGTTGCTATATCAAATGTCAATGACCGATATTCCTCTAACTCCTTTAGTAGAGTGTGTAATGTGGCAAAATGCTCTGGACAATTTGATTTCTATGTGCAACATAAAGATCTACTCATATTTCTTAAATATTCTGGAAATATTTTTTTCATATCCATACATCTACTTTATTCTATCCTAGATCTTTTTGGCAAATTGTGACATTGTTACTTTTCTAGTAATATTGGGTTCCATACTATTCTCCATTTATGTCACCACTATGACGTCATCAACATACCAATCATCTTAGTATTGCCCTTCGTGTTGGGTGGTGGATGTGAGATGTTTCAGTTTTTAATGAGTGGCAATAAAAGTCTAAAAACTTTATGACCACAACAAATAATTCTTGCCATTAAGCTTTTCATATGTTTCACTAAGGATTTTTGTGATTGAGTCTCACACATTTTCAAGCTTCAAAGAAAAGGTAAAAAATAACCTGATGTGAGTTGTTCTGTCCTGCACAACTGATTTGATTTTATTTGTTCTGTAATAATTTGACCAGAAGCAGATCAGACTGTAAATGGAGGACCATCAATGGGAAGTCTCTGCTCCCATAACCTCTGTTTCTCCTTGCCTCATTCACCATTGATTTTCCTTAGAAGTGTGAACCCAATATTGTTACTCCAACCTTGTACTCCATTCCTTCGACCAAAACCTTAATAGTGCTTGGAAATGATTCTCTTTCAATGAGAATGATGGAATTTCTAGTATCAAATACTCCATTTTCCCCAAGAAATTCCCTTTACTTGTCCCCACTTCCCAGCTATTATTCAAATAGTCTCTTGGCTCCTTGTATGAATGGGGAACCTTGAGAACACCACTCACCAAATAAAAAGAGACAAGGATGCCCCCATATGGACTCCATGGGAGAAGAAAACATCTCATTCCCTGAACTTTTCTTGCCCCATATCTAATATCTTTACCTTTAGCTTCTCATTTGGACTCAATAACAATGCCTTGGAGTCTTCATACTTAAACCACAACCCACCATTGTAAATGAGACTGGTTGTGATTGTCCATCCAGTCTATGTTGCCTGACCAAGACATCACCATTGCATCCTCCAACCTCCTCACCATCTGCAATGGCCTTTGAATGTTGGACAGGTCAATTCTCAGTTGAGGAAGGGTTCTGCTTCATGATTTCAGGTTGCTCACATCTAAGAGGTTTAAAACAATATCTTTGAAAGACCTTCCATTTTCTGCCTTTGATGGCTCTTCAACTGATAGCTGAGGATAGTTGGATGGAAGGGTCATCCGCTGAACCTTTCATGAATGAGACATTTTCAAATGGATGGTTGGCAGAGGAACTTTAGGTTCATGAAGACAAAAGTAGTGGTGATGACAACAATAGGTTAGATGGTTGTCAATGCTAGTAGCAACAATGACTTATGATGCATGGACTAGAGGGAGAGTGTAGAAGTGATGCTGGTCAGTGGTAGAGGTTGAGCATAGCTGAAAGTGAGCATAATGGTTGGAGACAATGATGAAGATTTGTACAAGCCGTAGTAGCTATTGATTAATCTTGAAATATAGAATCGAAGTGCCATCCACCTCCACTGTCTTTCCTACTGCAAGTGGCTGAAAGATATTTACAATCACTATTTTGAAGTCATCTGGTGATATAATTGATGGATGCTGCCATGAATACATTAAAGTCGCCTCTTAAAGAAGTATATCTTAGCTTCAAGCTGTACTTTATTGTTGACTTGAACGGTGAATAATCTTAGCATTTATTTTGAAATTATGCAAGTGTGATCCTGGTTATTTCCGCTTGTTGATTTCAGTGTCTCACTTGGTCTTTTCATTTTCACATGCTACATACTTGTTCTTTCTTATCTTTGACTGTAATAGGACCAGTATACTGATGAGGGCGTTCCAGAGGAAATTTCATCTTACAGTGGGGTTTTCTACAACTATTTTAGCATTGGTATATTTTTTATTTTTTATTTCTGTCACTTAAATGAAAGTTACTCGTGTTATAAAAAATATATTATTACTTTATTAACTCAATTTTTTTTGGAGGATAGGCATGGATGCTCAAGTTGCTTATGGTTTCCACCACCTACGTGATGAAAAACCATTCCTAGCACGAGGTCCAGTTTCAAATAAGGTATACATCCATTGAAGTTTGTAACATTATATATTCTTGAATACATCAAATGTTGTATAATTAGTTGTTGTATGGTTATATAGGTATATGTTAGTTCTTCACATAGTTTGGAACATATCATATACTTTGTAATTGCAAAAAAGGGGCAAATGTAATGCGGCTCCTACCAATGTAGGGTATGGGAGGGTTCAATTGTGCATAATGCTACCATATACAAAGCAACTGTTTCCTAGGATTTGAACCTGTGATGTGTAGATCATAATGGAGCAACCTTATCATTGTATTAATTTTCATTGTCACATTTTGTAACTGAAGTTATAAAATATTGTGAAAGCTGCTTTAGTACATCCATTATTATAAAGGACTCATGTTATTATTTTCCATATATCCAACCTGAAAACTGCAAGTGAGAACGGTAAAATTCAATATGTATTTTGTAATTGTTAGTAGTTCTCGTATTTCTATAATCTTTCTGATTTATTTGGAAAAGCTTCATTTTGAATAATGGGCATCCATTTAGCTACCACATGTGATGCTCAATTTGGATGAATTCCCAAAGGTTATTATAAGCAGGCCGTGATTGGATTTAGGTTGTAAACTTGGCCTGGTAGACCTGTTTGATTTTTTCTTTTTTTAAAATTTATTCTCACAATATTAAATTGTTAAAGTTGTTTTGAAGTGGAGACTTGAACTTTGTATCCTCTTATTTACTAATAAGGTATTTAAACTACTAATACCAACTCATATTTTTGTAATACCTTCACATTAAACTTATATAATAATGATACATCTTTATATGGGTAGATTGAACCTGTTTTTCATCTTCACCTGACTTGACCCAGTTTACACATTTATAAACGGGCCAGATTGGGTCTAATCTGGAATTAAATAGGTTACGTTTGGGTTGGGTTTCTTAATCCTGTTTATTTAACAGATGGAATTTGGCCTGACTTTTTTATAAGTGGGTCAGGCCTAAATAGTTTGAGTCTAACTTGATCTGACCCATTGACACCCCTAGGTTACTAGTGTAGCCTCTGTTTTTATACATGTGATTGTATGTAATTTATCCACACTTGCTATCAATCACAGTGAGATAATATGAAGATATCAAGAAAGTGTTTTCTTGTTACAGTTGATATACTCTGGATATACCTGCAGTCAAGGATGGTTTTGCACTCCCTGCGTGAGTGATCCAGGTTTAAGGTCGACCACTACTTCTTATGCTAGCTGTTCTTACTGTTAACATATGATCCTGTTTATATGATATTTGTATGATCTACATGTAATCTCAGTATTGTGGTATTAACACATTGGAAATTTCATCAAATATTTAACCATTAACCCCACAAATGGATCACATATCCAAATGCTAAATATCAGGTTGAGTATAATAATGCCATCTGTTCCCACCACTAATGTACCATCATTGCTAACGGGTCTTCATGAATCACACATGCACGACCATTATGCCATGCACGACCATTAACCATCATTGCAATTATGGTTGATCACCAGAACTACTCTCTATCCTCTTCTTTTAGATAGTATATTAAAATAGTTTTAGCAGGCTCAATGTCGATTCTTAATTTCTGAATTTGTTGGTTATTGCAATATTGATGTCAATAATTTGATTACTGCAGAGGGTTGAAGAATATTCTGCGCTTATCCATTAAGAAGGTTAATCATTCTGAATGGGAAAATATACAGGTGCCTTCAAGGCAAGTTGTCACATTTACCTTTGCCAACTGAAGAGTTCAACTTTTGGAATCCAATAACAGATATTGTAACTTTGTAGTCTTCAAAAGTAAACTTTTATTGTCTTAATTATCCTTTTTGCTTATCTGTGGCTGTAATTTGCACTTGACCATTTTGATTTTCTGCCTTTCCTTAGTACTATTACGATTGCTATGACATTTTTAATTTTGTACGTCAGTACTGTTTGTCCACTTGATTTGATTAAATTGTCAACGATTTTTTCTACAGTGTAAGGGCCATAGTCATCTTAAATCTACATAATTATGGAAGTGGAAGGCATCCGTGGGGTAACCCAAAGCCTGAATACTTAGAGAAGGTTTGTGGTATCATGCTCACCTGATAGGACTTTCTCCTTACCATTTATGTATTTATTTATTTAAATATGTACTAAAGCATTCCATGCTTGATAGAGAGAAATCATTTAATACATATTTTCTTCTCCTTTTTCCAGAAAGGATTTGTTGAAGCTCATGTTGATGATGGTCTACTTGAAATAGTTGGCCTAAAGCAAGGCTGGCATGCCACATTCGTAATGGTTGAACTTGTAACTGCAAAACACATAGCTCAGGTACTGCCACTTAGATAAAAGCTTGCTCTTTTATTTGGTTAAGCATCGGTAGAATTCCAGTGCGGCATGATTAATTGTTCACTGCATTTACCAAGAGGAATTCCATTTATAGGCTGCAGCGGTCAGGTTGGAAATTAGAGGTGGTATGTGGAAAAAAGCGTACATGCAAATGGATGGGGAGCCATGGAAGCAGCCAATAAAGAAGGAATTTTCAACATTTGTGGAGATAAAGAGGGTGCCTCATCCTTCAGTGTTGGTATCTGGACAGTGATTCCGCTTGCATCAGAGAGAGATCGTTCGGTTTTTTAGATCGCTGTGACCGGTGGGACATCGATTGGATGGATGGTTTGTAAAGATTTATTTGTTTGTTTGGTTATGATTCATATCTTGACTTTCAGATTACTCCAGAATGTAGTCTGTTTTTATTGTTTCCATTGCAATTTATATTTTTCTAACTTTCATTGCTGACTTTTATGTCGAATATAAGAAATTCAACTTTCATTTTGTATAACGAAAGTTTGAATGCCATAGCAATCACTTCAACGCTGATCGATCTACCTCCCACATAATACTCTATTTGTAAGCTTGAAGGGGTCAAGGGAAACTTGAATAACGATGATCGAGATCTACACTTCCTAAATACATTGCATGCTGCGTGCTTTATATTCATTATTATTATTCATATGCCATGCATATATGGCAATAGATTGTAACATCATTCTTTCATTGCCTATATATTGAGGTTGTGTGTGTACGTGTATATATATATTCGTATATATGGTTCAAGAATTTGATTCATCCTGTAACAAGTGACACATGCGTGTATATATATATATATATAAATTCAAAGTTTACAGTGCTTGGGTTCCTTCACACACACACATACACACATTGATAGAATAGTTACATATGTAAGAAATAAATTAAATTAAATATATAAAGAATTTTTTTACTTATCATCAATTATTTTTGAAATAAAATTTTAATATGATAAAAAAATTAAAAGTAATTTATAAGTGAGAGAGAGTGTTAGAATAGTATAAGGAATAAAATAGATTTAATATATAAAGAATTTTTTCACTTATCGTTAATTAGTGTTGAGATGAAATTTTAAGACACTCAACAATGACTTCATTTGGTAATATTGAGATACTCTAATTTTAATAACCGTGAAAAGTTAGAATTAAGAAGTAAAAATTTAAATATAAAAATTTATACAATAACGATAATACATAAGATTTTGTGAAAAATCGAGAACAAGATACGACGGAAGAGGGGTTGTTTGAGGACACGTATGGTCACAGCTAAAAGGTGCGACCTCTCTCCGGCCGTACAAAGTATCCCAACATATCTCGCAGTGAAATCCGTGGGAATAAACGATGCACAAGAGACAATCATGTTTGGGGATTTTATTATATATATTCCACCCACCGCGCGCATTCACTTGTAGGACCTCCTCCCCACCCCTCCGGCCATGTGATCCACAGAAACCAGAGATTACCTGTAATGCATGCCTTGAAAACCACAGCCACTTGGGAGATCATCCGGTAGGGTATGGTGGTTAGTGCAATCACACTCAGCAAAGGAAGGAGAAGCCAAAGGTAAATATATGTCAAGTACGTCCAAAGCGGCAGTACACAGGGAGCTAACGCATGCAAAGTGATCACCAAAGTGACTCCTGAATTTTCTGTCATGGTTGATGGAGGTGATTAGTGGTGTTCTCCACTAACAAGGGCATTGAATTTGAAGCTTGATGTTAACCTCAGCTGTCTGAGGGATTATTGTTTTCTTTATGCTAAAGGTATTAATTATCCACTAATGGTTTCTCTGACGAAGTGCTGCTTTCTCAGCTGATTAATTAATACCAGAGTAATGTATAGTTGATTAATCACTTTATTACAAGGCTTTAGATTTGATCGAATTCATACAAAAACATTATCATTATAAAAAAAATGCATTTCCAAAAGTCTAAACACGATATGAATTATTTTTGTCTGGTTTATTATATATATAATCCATTAATTATTACTAGCTTCTTCCCAATATATGTCATCCTTAATAATCTCTATATATATCGTTCCCGTTTCAAATATATTAATTTCAATGATGTAAGTGCATGCTATAATTTTGCAAGATCGATGAACAAATTAACCCCTTATTTCGATGTTTAAGCAGTATCAGATATATGCTCGATCTAATCTCCAATTTATGTTACAGTACGTACGTACGTGCAGTAGTAAATAGACAAGCAAAATTCACACAGACTATACACATTATATGTAAATAATACATTATTTGATATGTTTTTTACAGTTCCTTTTTATCTTTAATTTTTGGTGTAAATTAAATTAATGTCAGTTCTATATATCCATCTCTCTTCTCTCATGTTCCCTTAATTTACAGCATGAGCTAGGGTTTGATCGACCTGCTGGTATACGTACAGTGGATGTGCATATATGCTTTTTAGATATATACATTGGCCCGCCTTCTTGATTGAAATCTAGAAAATACTTAAACTGCACTGCCATCCTCCACTTATCTGCAATTTGTGATCGTCCACCAAATACTTGATTTGAGTTGTAGCTTCTCAGTTGCTGATACGTACCAAGTAATAACATATGTGTGTGTGTGTGTGTGCGTGTAGAGAGAGAGAGAGAGAGAGAGAGAGAGAGAGATATCTTTCCCATTCACCTGCTTTAATTGGAAACCTAAAAACAGATGCTCCATTTACGTCGTGCTTAAAGACTTTAAAACACAATACCAGCATTATTATTATTAATATTACTATTATAAAAATAAGAGATTCGTTGCATATCTTTTTGAAATGTACATCAACAAAAGGTAGGGCAACCTTGGCATATTTTTTTTCATATGCGTCTTCTCCACCACATCTTCCACTTGTTTCTTGTTTTAGCTTAGTGAAAGATGCGTGTAAATTATACACAATAAGTATTTTACATGAATATATATATATTTACTGTTAAATGATATCATGTTTTAAAAATTCGTAGAAAGACTATTTGTAAATATATATATCTATATATACACACACATATATGTGAATTATATGTATTTGGCACCTGAGGCGTTGCAAAAGGTCCGCTAAAATTTCCTTTTTTTTCTTTGGAAGCTTTTTCGATCATGATGCTCTCTTTGTTGATACTAACATCCAGAAAAAAGGAATTTATCTAGCCTCTGAATGCAATTAAGTGTTGTCAAATTTACAATAATTTTGAATTGTCGTTTTTGGTATGCTAGAGTGGTGCAAGTTAACATCAGGAATGCGGATAAATGGAAAAAGCTGATTGATGTAGCCTTTAGCTCAACCTCTAACTCCAAGATCAAACTAAGTTGTATCTTCCTTGTCACCATTTTATGGTAACTTTGGAAATTAAAACCAGATGCAAATAAAGCAACTTAATTATGGTGAACATATCCTTATTTCTTTCGATAATTTCCAAAGTCGTGTTATTACTCAATAAAATCAAACAGGCTTACTCTCTTGAATTCGTTTGGCATTCTCTCAGGATTTCGCTTTGAACTGGTTCCACTAGAAGAAGTCTCGTCAAGGATTTTTCAAGCTTAACACAAATGGCACTCTCGTGGAGACTCAACAGCAAGGGGCAGCATCATTCACGACTATAATGGAAGACTAGCTTGTTGTCACTTTCTCCTCATCCTGCACCACCGCTAGCGTTCTTTTTGCTGAGGCACGTCCTTTCTCTCCATGATGGTCTCCTCCTCTTCAGGATCTTGCTATCGATTTGGAAAGCCTTTGGATTGAGATCAACTTTGAGGTCCTTCAATATGCTATCCGTGACAACACCTGCCCCCTCTTTGCTACTTGCTCACCCTGGCATCAACTCATGGACTTGATTCACCAATCCCCCTCTATTAAACGTGTTTACTGTGAATGTAATTGTGTTGCTAATCATCTTGTGTTTCATGGATTGCACTTTGACCATCAAATTTGCCACCTTTCGATTTTTTCTCTCCCTATTAATGCCTGAAATCAGTACTATCTCGACAAATGGAGTAATCCTTCCTATAGGAAATGTTGATGTCCATCAAGTACATGGCTATTCTTCAACTCCTCAATTCTTGTTTAAGGTTCTGTTTATTTTCAATTTTTCCTAATTTTTAAAAGCACTCTCAACATTATTATTAATATATAAATTTTAATTTATAAACTTTTATCACTCAAATTACTATACAATTCTAATTTTATTTGTAAAATTAACTTCAACTTTAACTTTATTCAACTCTCAAAATTAAAAAAAATTATCCCCAAGCTCTTTGATTTATTAATTACTTTCATTGCTTTTCCTTTATTTGCAACAGCTATCTTCCTACTGCTCTTCTTTCCTCCTGTTATGTTGTCCTTTTTTGGTGAAGTTTTGGTTTAATATGCTCCACCTTGTACTTCTCTTTTAATTTTGGACCCCCGCTCTATAAATAAATTAGGGATTTCAATCAAATATATATATATATATATTATATAAACCCCAAGTGGTCGATCGTTAAGTGAATATTTTTTGCATATTATTAAGATTTTAACCAGGAAAAGGAATTAGTCATGTACTTCAAAAAAGAATCGAAGAAATTTATTATGTGATATCAATTATTAACATTCAAATGAACCTGTCAAACTAATTAATCTTTAGATCGTAACATATATCTCACGCATGCAAGGAAACTTACCCAATATCTCATACTAGTTTTTTTAAAATTTTAATGGCGCATCTGTAAAACACATGGACACGAGATATTATCGATGTTGACTAGATTCATTAATTCGCCACTATATCATATACTAACATCACGTATTTTAACGAATGTTTCGGAAAAATAGTCTACATAAAAATATGAGTAAAACTACACTTCTTATATTACCGATAAATTCTTTTTTATGATCAATTGATTTTAATAAAGTAAAATTTACATAATTAACATTAGAATTAGTTCACACACAATATATGTAAAATATTACGTAAAATATTTCAACGAAGGGTGACAAATATGAGAACATATTAGAAAAAATAATATACATTAAAAATGATAGGTAAAATTGAAACTTTTATGTCATTTATAAATCTTTTTGATATAGCCAATAATAATAGTTTTATTTCTGGTGTTTTAATTTATAGAATGTATGTGTTTGTTTAAGAGATAGAATTAGGTAAGGTAAAGTTTACATTTTTCAAAAAATTACATGATTTATAATGTAAGTATTTTGTTATAATTTTTTTAAATATAAAATATTAAAATTATTTAATAAATATTACTGTAAATTATTATAATATATAATAAAAAATAAAAATAAAAAGCAAAAAACTTACAAACAATGATAAATTTATAAACAATTGTATGGTAAAAAAGTTAAATGGTGGAGTCCGATGATGACGACAAAAGGTGGATCCGATGATGACCTCTCTCCCCATCACATGGCATGAGTATTTTTACGAAGGTGTCATTTTGTCCACCACCACAGACCACCCACGACTCACTCCCTTATCCGAAAGTTTCATCTGGTACGCACAGTCGGGTCGCACGGGCTGGACCCCACTCGGATTCCGGCCCGGTAGTCGGTGGGTTCGATTCGAGGTGGCAGGCAAAGCATAAAGCTAATAAGGCGACATATTGGAGAATGTTCTGTCGTGGACCGGGACCCCACCCGCACCCAGCCCAGTCCATGTGGGTCCATGCATGCGCAAGCCCAGCATCCACCCATCCCCATCCGTGCCGACGTCAGAGCTCTTTCTTCCCATCGGACGGCTGTACGTCACTTGTTTCGCATCCATTTCACATCCCGCTTTATCTGGTTCCGAGAGTCAATAATAATTAATTGGAAATAAAATAACAGAATAAAGTAAGAGTTACTTGCATCGGTCCTACCATGTAACAAAATTCATTAACCCCACCATATTCCTCTTAATATATATATCTTCAACAGATGAAAATTCATTAACCAAATTAATCTGGGGGATATTAATAATTCGTTTGTATACGTCAAAAATTTAAAAAATTAAAAATAAAAAAAATTAGGAAATAGAAAATTTTTAGAATTATATATATTGTAGAAATTTTAAAAAATTAATTTAAAAATTTTACAGATATTTTATATTTTAAATAAAATTTCACATTTTTTGTGTAATTACGAGTTCAATGATAGTCAAGAGAGGTTAGATAAGATCCATAAGAATAGGGGAGTACTCGTGATGAAATTTTCGTTAACTGTAAGAATTTTTCTAGCTTAATAAATGAAAAATGGTAGAAAAAAATTTATACTTGTAGTAATGGAAAAAGTTTTAATTTTTTTCATATTTTTCGAGATACATAAACACTTGAAAATATAAAAAAAATTTCAAAATCTTCTTTTTTTTAAATTTTTAAAGAACACAAACCCCTCCTAAAAATAATAATATTCCAAAACTTTTTCAATGGTGAAAAATAATTCCAAAATACAAATCAAACCACAAACATACATGAAAAATCTCCTCAAAACATGGAATCTATCCGTCCACCTCAAATCTTTTACTACAATAAAAAAAAACATATAAATAATCTTTTCTAGTATTCAACTAGAGAAATCACATACATGTTTAGAATTAATCTCAAAGTACACTGATAAACTAACACAATGTATAAAAGTTAAAGAGATTATCAACAACATCCGTCTTTCACATTTCAGAAGATTCTATTATCACTTATACGTAACAAAATTTTGACCCAAATTAACATCGTTTCGCCCCTTAAAAGTACTAGAAGTGCACTCAATTCTAATTCATCACTTTTCTTGTGATTTTTGTGTTGTTTTTCTTTTGCCTTTGTATGAACGTTTTGCAAAGAAATTCATGCAAAAATATTATTTCTTACTTGTGACTTATCTACGTATTTACAAGTATTTTCGAGTAAATATATATAAATTAACTCCGACATCGTATCTTGCATTTCAAAATCAAGTAGAAGAATTTATCATTATATAACTCTAGATTTAGTCTTTATTTTAATCAGCACACAGGATTATTTCAACAATACGATAATCTCATTCTCTCACCATCAATAAATTAATTTTAAAATGAAGTTGTATCCACAAATGAACTCCATCAGACTAGAGCACCACCACTTGTACTAATTGGTTAAGAAGTTTACCTCTAATCTTAAGATTTCGGATTTGATCTTTCTAATTCTTATTGATAATATTAAAAATTATAATTTTTACGATAAGATATTGAATGCCGGAAAAGAAAGCAAGATACAGTCTAATTAAAAATACTCAAATCAATGTATGTAAACTTGATGTTGTCGTTTTTACTGGAGATGTGTTCGGGCCTTTCAGGCCTTTTGCTACAGTACGTGGACTTGGTCCATGTACTGCTGCAGTCCTTTCCCGTAGTAGATTGTTGCCGTAGAAATTTTCATTGTAGCTGTCAAATAAGAAAATAAAAAGAGATTTTTTTACCTCAAAAATCGTGTTGGCTTAAACAAACGTGTACTTCAAGTTTATTTAACCTTACGTCATTGTTGATACTTATCTTAGTCGTAATCCTTTTTTTTTAGACCCTCATCTTGTAAATAGATGGGAGAATTAATAAAAGAAAAGGCACGTAAACTTGGCTTTCCCCACCAGGTCCACGGCACTGCTCATCCTCAAAGTCCCCAACATCCTACTGGATTTCCACTACTCTTACCTGCTTTAATTCTTACCTATGTGTGAAGGATACATCCAAACGAAAAAAAGAAAAAAAAGAGGAGTGAAGGAGACGAAAGAAGTGCATGTGGTGGGCATATATATATATATATATATATATATGTAGATATAGATATATACATATGTGTATGTACTATGTAGCGCATATTTAACTGAAGCAATAGAACGAGATGAGTTCACGACAAGCAAACGCCCAATAAAATAATATATGCTCGCCCTCTAAAAGGCAAATAACTAGAAAAAAAAATGGATTTATTGTTGCATCAAGAATTATGGATTCTTGCACATTGGTACCCACATAAACTTTTATTGACATTAATTAGAACCGGTCATTAAGTAACAATACGTGAAAAGAACAACGGTAGTTAAGGAGTAATGTATATTTATTTGTTTGTTGAAGCAGTTGAGTTTGGTTGATCTTTATAAGGGAGGGAGGTTTTTTTTTATAAAAAAAATCATTTTTGGTATTTTTCCATTAATTGTTAGAATTTTTAAATTAAGTAGGTGACCAAATGCTTGAAATATTTAAAAGTAAAGGGGGTTTGTGTCATATGAAAATTAATGAAAAGTAAAATATAGAAAAAAATTTAATATTAAAATGTTTAAAATCTAGAATATTTTTAATTTTTTAAAATTAAATATAAATTTTCATAAAGTACACAAATGGTCTTACAAAATTTTTTATTTCTAGATTTTTAATATTTTAACAATAAAATTTTTTATATATTTTTTTTTCATTAATTTCTAAAAGATACAAACCCCTTTTAAATGTAAACTCAACCCAGATCATATAAATGAATACTATAATTATTAGATGAGTTAAGCGTACACTCACTAATATGTGATCATATAAATGAATACTTAAAAGAGAAATGCATATGATTTTTTGTTTAAATTTAAATTTAATATTTATCCCTCGTGGTAAAATAAATGATATGGCGTGGGCTCCCCAGAAATTGGGATGTTTGCTTGGACACGTACGTGTGACGGAAAAAAAAATACCGAATGATGTAATATGTGATTTACGAGAAAATTTCATAATACATGATAAAGTTATTTATTTTAAAAATCTGAAAAGCTATAGTGCTCGTCATGTGATACTTTAGCGTATGTACGATATATTAATATATAGGACCATCACATTGATTGATTTTGTACTAGACAACAGAAATTCTATCAAAAAAGTATGTAAAAGATCAGGAAAGCTACAGATAAATATATTAGCTAGATAATAATTAATAATTAAAAAAAGGTTTTTAAGTATTTTTATGGTAAATTTAAAATTTACGATAAAAACAAAAAGTTCAAAAAAACGAACATTTTTTTGTAAAATACGTGAAATCTAAATATTTACGTCATTAAAATATAAAATAATTGAAATATCGCTGATCGTAATAATAAACCTCAATGTTCAGATGTATTGAACAAATTTGCATCTCCTCGTCTCCCTTTCACAATAACCCTATAAATGATCACCTTCTCCACTCACTCCATTGCCACGCCTCTCCTCCTCATCTTCTTTGGATCGGGAAGGGTGGTTGCAGCAATGAGAAGGGCAACAGGGTTCGCGGTGAACACGGCGTCGGCGGCGGCGGCGGCAGCAGCAACGCCGCCGGTGTCGTCGGCAGTGGTTTCCCAGCAGCAACAGCACTCGCCGTGGCGGTCCCCGGTGCCGTACCTGTTCGGCGGGCTAGCTGCCATGCTGGGCCTCATCGCCTTCGCCCTCCTGGTGCTCGCCTGCTCCTACTGGAAGCTGTCCGGGTACCTGGAGAGCGGCAACGGCGTCGACGGTGACGTCGAGAGCGGAGATTCCAAGCCCAGAGACGCAGACGCCGTCAGGGTCCCGCCGGTGTTCGAGGAGAAGATCGTGGTCATCATGGCTGGTGACGAGAAACCCACTTTCCTTGCCACGCCCATGTCTAGCAGAGCACCGTGTTTGGGTGACAACAATAAATTGAAGAGTAGTCTGGAGTCCGTGAGAGAAGGCTGTCTTGAAGGGCAGACAAACCAGGGCCATGGGCACGGCGAAAGTGAGTAGTCTTGGTCATGATGGTCGGTGCTATTCTCCTTTTTCTATTCAGGTGATCGGGCTCATGCATAGATGTGAGTTCTGTATATGGAGATGTGCAGATCGTCTCCCCTTTCTCCGTAGTTTAATCAATTAATTCTCTCGTTTAGTCGCTTTGGGTTCTGGGTCGATCGATCGGGACTTGTATATTATATTCGATCGAATTCCGTCGGTCTGGCTGCACGTAGCTAGTCGTAGTTTCGTAACAGATGATGTACCCGCCATGCCCCGGTGGGTCTGATGTGGTAAAACCCAGACCACCGACGTGATCGATTCCGGCCGCCGAGACCGGAGACGTCATCTCAAGCAAATAGCAAATTGAAGTAGATTTGGAAAACGGCTGGAAGTTAAATATCTCTTTGGATAGAATTATGTGGGAGATATAAGTAAATGGTTGTTAAAGATTGTTAATAACAAAATGAAAGAAAAACGGTCGTTACTTCATATGAATAAATCCATGACAATGAAAATATGAATCAATGCTATTGATTCGTAATAGATTTGGAGACGATTTTTCTTTTATCTATTTCATCAGTTTTTCATTTTGTAAATGGTCTTTAATGACCATGCATTTACTTACATTTCCCACATAATTCTATTCAAAGAAATATTTAACTTTCACTTTTATCATCCATGAGAATGTTCCTTATTTCCATAAATGATAAAAATGTTTTTAACCCTATTAAGTTCAAAAACTTATGAAATTTTTTTGTTGAAATCCTTTTTGTCAAAGGATCAACAATCATATCATCCATGAGTATATAACTATATTTTAATTCATCATTTCCAGCAATATTACGAATACGATGATAATATATATATTTATATATTATCCTCTTAAACTATTAGCATAGAATATTTCTATGGAACTATTTATCAAATCGAGATTTAAATTATTCAAAAATCTCTTGATTCAAACATCATATGTTGTAGCTGTATTACAAGCAATATATTCTACTTCATGTGTATATTTTGTCATGCACTCTTCCTTCTTATTGCCTTAAGATACAATTGCACCCTTAAAGACGAATAATGTCTTGAAGTGGACTTCCTATCATTTTTGTTAGCTTCTAGATTGACATCTATATAAGCAAGTATTTTTTATTATTTTGCTTGATACGTATACAATGTTCCTTTTAAATATTTCATTATTCTTTTGATAGTTTCCTAATATTTTATTCCCAAATTACTTTGATACCTACTCACAAGACTTATTACATATGCTAAGTTTGGTCCAGTACACAACATAAGTTATATTTCTGAAGAAGAAGTTGAGTGTTAATCTTAATAGTTTTGTCATACTTCTCCCTTAAAGCATTCTACAACAAAAATGAATTGCCACAATATTCAAAATATTTTATAAGACTATCCTCCGTAAACATGAATATTAGACTTTTAGCATTTTTATCTTCTATTGTCCATTTTTCCATTTTTCTGATTTCCATTTCAATAATATCAGAATTTATTTCCAGAGGATTACATTAAATGACGTGTTCAAGATTATCATATATGAGTGCATATCTTATTTTTCTATGCCACATCTCATGGTTAACCCTATTCAATTTTTCCACTTTTGTCCGTTAGATGGTAATGAGTTTTACAATAGCCATTCTTTCAAATCTACGATCAATATAATTTTTCAAAATTTTAAAATCTAATTTCAAGAATTTCTAGCAATTTCAAATCTAATTCCAAAATTGCTACCAATAACCAAAACTTTCAACAAAAATTCAAACTTCCAATTTTTGTACTATCCAAGTAATTATGGAAAAAATTTAATTCAAATGATCAATAATTAATACAATTTAATGCATGCAATATTTAGACAAATGGAGGCAAAACTAATATTTTTTTATTAATGAACTATTTAATCAAAATAAACTAAATCAATTTAAATTTAATTTTAAACATGCAAGAAGAATAGCAATAGAATAATCAATCAATAAGAGCAAAATCCTTATAACACGATTTTTATTTATTTCTTTATGTAAATCAATTAAAGCATAGAATATCACAAGAAGTTTCAATCTAAAACATGCAACTTGAAATAATTTTAAACTATAAAGCATGTAATTAAAATATTTTTAATAATATATATATTTAGATTAATTCCTAATATCAAGTATATCAAATCAATGATTCAGTACATATTGATAACAATCATTAAATTAAATGTATGCAATCACAAATTAAACAATCAATATAATATAACAATAAAATTTCTTTCCTTTTAATTTCTTTTAGTAATCAAATAAAGTTACTATTTCTTTATTTTTCATTCGTAATCAAACCCTAACCTCCACCAATTTGAAGAGAGACGAGCAATTCCAATGGGCGAAAGTGCAAACGATGTGTAAGCGGAGGTAGCAACGAGGGTGGCGGTGTGTGGTGCTTGGACAGATATGGAGAAATACAAAGGTAGTGATGGCGAACTCACGTGTAAGTTCGAACGAAGGAGAAAATTAGGTGAACAGAAGACTATGATGTAATAGCAAGGGGCAACAAATCAAGGTGACTTTGATAACATTGTTGACGAAGATCTTAGGTAAGCTTTTTCTTCCTTGTTTTTGTTGTATTTTCCTTTCGAATCTTCACCTTTATTTATAGTAGAGCCAAAAGATCCTCCACCCCAACCGTTCCTCTTTTTTCTCCATCCATTTCCAAATCCATCGTGAATCGATAGCATTGATTCGTGTTTTTATTGTCATGAATTTATTTATATGGAATAACAGACGACCATTTTTCTTTTATATTTTAATTTGTTAATGTTAATGACCATTTGCTTACAAACCGGTCGCGTCGTTGTTGCAGCCTTTCCGGCTTTCCCTCACTGTACTCTTCCTCATCATCGTCAATGCACGCATTCGTGCGCATATCCATGTCCAGAATAAACGGACGTGTGTGGATTTTATCTTAATAATCAGTTAATTGAAAAAAAACTTACAAGTGGTATAAAATTTTAATGTAGTAAAGGTGTTCGTGCATCTTTTAAAATTAAATAGAATTAAAAACTTGAGGTCCTATTTATTTTCACTTTTTTTTACCGTACATCTTTATTTTTATTATATATCACAGTAATTTATAATAATATTTATTAAATAATTTTAATATTTTATATTAAAATATTTACGTTATAAATTATATAATTTTTTAAAATATATAAATTTTATCTTATTTAATTCTATTTTTAAAACAAATATATCCTAATTACGACAATGTTAAGAGATATTTGGTATAATGATAGATAATCTTGTAAAGTTAAAAGAGACGAGAAGATAATATTTCAATGTTGAGAGATATTTACAGGTAATATTTCAAAGTAATCAATGATTTTTCTTAAAGGGGTGAGAAATGTCAATATATATATATATATATACTGGATAGAAATTTTGAAATTTTTTTCAAAATTCTTGTTCGACACAAATAATAGAAAATCTGAAAAAAAAATTAAATTTTCTTTTTTCATGAATTTCAGAGTGCATGAATCCCTCCTTAGTCCTTAGTTGTAATTTTGGGCAAAAACTCTAAAGAATATTTAGGATGCACACAAAAAGGGAAGAAATTCAAAAATAAATGAAAACGACACAAAAAGTATTTCTGTGAAAAATAAATGAAATTTCAAATATGAGTATTTATGCACGTTTAAGAATGCGAAGAAATTGAATTAATAAAAATTTAAATAATTTTATATTAATATGATTAAGCTCAACTTATAATTTTTTTATGATCATTAGAAAAAGAAGTTGCTTGCGTAAAGTACCATTTATAAATAATAAATCCCACATTCATCGAATATTCGACTAAATCAATAGAAATATTGACATATTGAATTTTTTTATTTTTATATTAAAAGTTAATTAATGAAATAATTAATTATTATATAAAATATTATTATTATCTATATATAATCGCAGTTCAAATTAAGATTTTTTTGGTCAAACTGAATCGATGGCATCACTTAGGAGGATTTGTATCTTTGAAAATTAATAATAAAAAATTATTATTGAAATATTAAAAATTTAAAATATTTTTTTTTAAAAAAAAAATTAAATATAAATTTTCTTAAATTTTTATAAGATGCACCATGGTCATATAAAAATTTTTATTTCCAAATTTTTAATACTTTAACAATAAAAAAAATTTCTAAATTTCATTTTTCATTGATTTTCAAAAATCACGAACCTCCACCAATCTTCAACTAAGTATAAATTATTACATATCATTGTAACTGCACAAATTCTGAGTTATAAATTTCTATTATACTAATTATTATACAATTTAATTCTATTTATTTTATTACTTTTAATTTTATTTTCATTCAATTTTTAGATTGAATTGACTAAAATTAGAAATAAACGAAATCTTAATTTGACTAAGTATAATTTTATTTTCATTCCAATAGTTTCAGTCTTCCAATAATCTTGCTGCCACTCCATGTGTCTGCATCCTTTAATTTATTCTTGATGTGCTCAGCATGATGATATGATAATATATTACTGTTTTGCTTCCCAAAACCCTGGGAACCACCATTGTGTTCACACTTCACACTAAATTCCATCCCACTAAATAAACATTAAAAAGTGGGCGTAATAATAATAATGTACTGTAGGTGTATGTTTATACATTTATGTCATAAAAAAATCTGCATTATCTATACACATCGAAGATACGCATTCAATGCGTTAAAACGTATCGTAATAATTATCTAAGTTACATTTATACGATAAACATAATTTATTTTAAAATAATTAATCACAATTTTATCAAACACCTGGATCTAAAATGTACATAGACAAAAGTCACAAAACCTTCTCAGATTACGATTTTTTGGTAATTATTATATTAAGATAATTTTACGAAATTCTGATTTTAAGAGCATAATTATTTTTTTGGTAATTTTTACTTTTCACGTATTACTTATTATATTATTACCATGAATAGATTTTCTAACTAAATTATAACATATTTATTAAATTAATTTTTATAAAAATATAAATAACTAATTTCAATAAATACTTAAACTTTATTTAAAAACTATTTCAACTAACTTTTAAAATCACTCTTAATATTATTATCATTATATAAATTTTTATTACTTTAATTAATATATATATATTTAATTTTATTCTCAAAATTAACTTCAATTTTAATTTTAACTTTATCTAATCATTCAACAAAATCTTAAATACGTCATTTTATGTATTACTGTTATTATAATATTATTCCACCAACCTCGTCCTTGAAAAGTTATAACAAACCCCACGGTCACCCACCGTTTCCATCCCAGGCCCGAACGAAAAAGTCCAGCCTTTGCCTGCGTCACCGCAGATCCCATGGCGTCCACCACTGCGGCTCCCATGGCGTCCACCACTGCAGCTCCAAAGCTCCGTTCTCTGCGCCAGCACCACCCATCTATCCTGCGCCCCTCGTCCTCCGTCGGGAACACCACCACCACCACTTCGTTGCCGTTCCCCTGCTCCCGCCGCCAACTTCCTGCCCTCTTCCTCGGCCGCCCTCTCAATCTGACAGCCCCCTTGGCGTCCCTTCCAAGGGTCGTTCCTCCCTTCGCCGTCTCCGCCTCCGCCTCCGTCGATTCCAAGCCCACCGTCCTCGTCGCCGAGAAGCTTGGGACCAAGGGGCTTGACTTTCTGAGGAGCTTCGCCAACGTGGACTGCTCCTACAACCTCCCCACGGAGGAGTTGTGCGCGAAGATCTCTCTCTGCGACGCGCTGATTGTGAGGAGCGGGACGAAGGTCACAAGGGAGGTGTTCGAGGCGGCGAAGGGGAGGCTGATGGTGGTGGGCAGGGCGGGGGTTGGGATCGATAATGTCGACCTGCACGCGGCCACGGAGCACGGGTGCCTTGTGGTTAATGCGCCCACGGCCAACACGGTGGCGGCGGCGGAGCATGGGATCGCTCTCATGGCGTCTATGGCGAGGAACGTCGCGCAGGCCGATGCCTCCATGAAGGCAGGTGAGTGGATTAGGTTCTTCTGTTCTTATCGTTGTTGTGAATTGTGTTTGGTTTTTGGGATCTGGGTGATGGGCATGGAGGGATCTGGACAGCGCAGATCTGGAACCCCTTTTCTTGTTAACTCTAGCAAATGGTTGAGAGTTGCATTTGAGAATAGGAAAATAAATGATATTAAAGTTATATGATAAATTATGTGATAAAATTTACATTAATCATAATTTAGGTGGAATTACAATTGAGGATCCATTTGTTGCAATGATCTTCATTATGTATCATAGTTATTTACTATGTACCTTAGTTTTTTATCATGTAACTCAACTTTTTACGGTATATTTTATCAAATAAAAAATTAAATTATTTTAAAGTATCAATAAATGATTTGACCGTATTATTTTTTGCACAAATTTTGAAAGTAAAATAACATATTTTGTTCATTATTTTACGTATTTTATAGGAAAAAAACTCCTTGCACAGATTTTGAGAGAAAAACAACATATTTTATACAATAATGTATACATTTTGGAACTGTTGAGCGGCATCATTTTCTTGGTTTCTGTGATGCGTTTATTTTTCTCAAAAAAAGATTTGGAGCTTTCGTTAGCCGAGCTCATTCCTATTTCCCAGCGCATGTGTCTGCAAGGCTGGTGGTCAGCTGACAGACCGACCCACTTTAAGAGGAAATGGTATCTTCTGCCTTGCACACCAATTTCTGCTTTTGGTATTCACAATCTCCAAAAAATAATTTCGGCATTTCCATCGGATAAATGGCCGAGAGAATGGTACATCTTGCCTTTGTGTTGGATAAACTTGGTTTTTTTAAATACTTCTGAATGGTCGAGCTGGTAAGTTCCAACTGTTAT
The DNA here is from genome assembly GCA_024699675.1 of Amphibolis antarctica. Taxonomy (NCBI): domain Eukaryota; kingdom Viridiplantae; phylum Streptophyta; class Magnoliopsida; order Alismatales; family Cymodoceaceae; genus Amphibolis; species Amphibolis antarctica. Next base: position 31,981 of record JAMKPZ010002091.1, read on the forward strand.
TTAGGACATAGCATTTTGGGAATTGCTGCCCTTGTAAAGTGTTTATGGGAAACAGTGCAGTTTAATTTTTGGGTGTGTTTAATAATGAGTTGTTCTAGTTCTAATAATTGTGTGTGTTTAATAATGAGTTGTTCTAGTTCTAATAATTGTGTGTTTAATAGTGAGTTGTTCTAATTCTAATAATTGCAGAGAATTAGAGTTAAAAGTAATTTTACAAATAATGTTAGAGTTGTATGGTAAATTATGATGTAAGAGTTTGTGTATAAAAATTTGTATAGTAATGATGATATGTAGGAATTTATAAGGAAGAGGATTGCTACTCAATTGGTCATTTGTTTTCTTTTACAATCTATAAAGAAAGAAGATCGTTCCAATCCAAATTGAAACACTATAATATCAGTAATTTTAAGTCTAAATACATGAATGGTGTTGTGTTGTAACTGGATTTAATTTCACATTACTTGTATTGTGTTTGGTCTCTTTATTCAGCTTTTATAAATATAGGCCTTATGTTTATTAATGCATATAATATATATAATTTTCACCTTATTGCTTGTGTTTCAATGAACTTAAGTTTTGAGAGTACATTCAATCTAGGTAAAGAGGAGGAAAATCCTATTCACACTCTCCTCCCAACCATGGTGATTGTCGGCCCTTTTTAGGCCTCCTTCCAGTTTTTTTCTCATTTCCCCTAAGCATTAACGACTGTCATCTTTATATCTCTTCATTTAATTTGTCTATGTATGAGTTTGTTGCAAGTTAGATGTTTTAGCTTTAGGGAGAATGTTAAGTTTAAATAAATAGATCCTTTCAAGTAGTTTTGTGTTGTGAATGGGTTTAATCTTACATTGCTTGTGTTGTATTTGAAAATTTTATGTAATCTCTATAAATAATGGCTTTACTTTGTTAATGCACGCAATATATACAACTTTGACCCCATTACTTGTGTTCAAACAAGTATTAAAACAGGTTTGTTCACTAGAAACTTGTACATTTTTCCAAAGCAAAATTTCTTGTGAGCATAAAAATGGAATCCTGAAAATTAGGGATGTCTTAACAGGTGGTCTGGCTCTTAGCTTGCTAGGTCCTGGTATTCTTTGGATGGACGACTAACATTTATTGTAGGTAAACATGGTGTCTGATAACTAGGGGTGGCTACCAGTAAAATCGATTAATCAAAATGAACCATTTTTGTTGGTTTGATTCAGTTTGAAAAATTTAGTTGTTTGATTTGATTTGAAAATTTTATAAATCAATATATGGTTCAGTTTGTGATCTTATAGTTGGTTTAACTGAAGCAAAACCGGACTGATGACATACATGTACTTTAATAAGATATATATTGTATGTAAACATGTATATAACATATGTTATATACTTTATAAATCATATATTAATGTGAATAGATTTTTATACAATAAAGTTTTATAATATAGAAATAGAATATAAATAATAACTTATATTAACTTAAAAATCTAATTTCAAACATTAAAATGTTATTTTATGAGTTATAAAGTAAAAATCATATTATCATGGACAAATTATTGTATTTTATTGATGACATATTTAATATGGTGATTGTTAAGTATAGATAGCATTTAATCTCTAAAATGGTTAAATCATGAATCAAATTGAACTTTTAGTGCTTTTAGCACTTCAGTTCAGTTTGATTTCAAGGTTTAAATAATCTGGTTTGCTTGGTAAAATGTAGGATTTGTTTTAAATTGAACCAAATCAATGTGCCCACCCTTATAGTTATTTTTTTGAGAATATCCAATATTGCTGTTGTCCTGGCTGGTTCATTCATTCGTTGTAGTCATGCCACATGTTTCAATTGTACCTGCCTAGTGGTTCTTTTGAGTTTTTAGGATATCACCTACTCAAATAACAACATATCTTGTTCATGGACCATCAAAGCTTCATCCATCTAGTGATTGTGATGAGATAGATAATGATCATCGTGTGGGAAGTGAGGTTGTGGTCTGGTCTATTGGATTTCTTGTGCTTCATGTTTTTGACAGTTCAGCAACCTAGCCATTGACAAAACTTTGTGATGAGATCATCCATTAGAGTGAGATATCAACATATGTTGCAAATTGCAATTGCTTTTCATCCAGTTTTACCTTTTAACTGGGAATAGTGGCATGGCCTTGCAAAAGTGTATGGTCAGGAAATTATTTATCTAAATTTAGTGTATCTGACAAAATAATATTGTGTTCAATTTCTGGCTCACGTGTGCCAAGAAAAAATCTAGATCATTTATAGCTTCTTTTTTTAAAAAAAATCTATGATACATTTTCTTAAAAGTGTACTTGCATGCTTTTATTTACTCTAGAATTTTTTTGTGTTTGAAATTTAGTAGATAATTTTTATTGAATGTTAAACATGGGTTTCTCTTACATATCAAAAGTGGGTGTTGTTGGATATGCATTTCGTAATATTTGAGACCTCTTAAGAATTAATTCATAATTTCGCACCTTACACCTTCTTAAAAGAAGGATGTCTTATTTGTATCATGTTAATTGCATTAAAATATAAATAAGGTGAAAAAATGTATTATTTCATTAATTGTAAAAGAAAGGTGCAAGATATTATTGTACACTTAATTTATAATGAAAATAACAAATAATATTTGGAAAAAGTTTGTCTTCAAAATTTACATTATATAATATATCAGACAATTTATACTCATATCAGAGAGTCATTTGATATTTTGAACGGTGTAGGTTTCTATGCATGGTATTTTGATATTTTAGATAATTTAGGCTCATATTTAGGAATATTTTTGATATTTGAATATTTATATACTTAATAGATAAAAGTAACTTGTGTGGGAAATTTGCACTCTTGCTTAGAATATTTTCCTTAGATATATATGTATATATATTTGAAAATACTAATATCTGGAAGAAATTTGATATTTGATATTTGGAATTTTATATGTTTCATAGCCAAATATAAATTTTATGTTCAAAGGTTATTTCTTTGCTCTTGTATTCTTTTTGAAATACTTGGTAAAATACTCGTAGTTGATAATCTGAGGATTCACACTTGACAATGTTGGCATGCCTAGAAGTGGAATTTAAAGTCTTGGCAAGTGTTTGCTGCTTTTAACACTTACCTTATACATATATGTAATTTATCAAAATAATTGTATTTGTAAAATTGATTCTATATTGCATATATGCATTTCTCAACCATATATGCATTTCTCAACCATATATGCATTTCATTTTGTAAATATATGTATATATCAATTAAATTTTATGGATATATGTACATGTACAATTGATTCTATATTATATAAATATATTTGTCAATTATATATGCATTGTTCAAATTTGTTGTTGTCTTTATTAACTCAAACTTATCATTTCTTCTCCTCTCTTTTTTCATTTCGCTTCATCTCATTTTTTGTTTTACTTCCTCTTTTTGTTTTTTTTTCATGTTTTTTCTTCTTCTCCAGCATTTCTCCTTTTCACATTACTTGCGCTTGAGCCATCTGATAGCCTAGGTGGCATTGGTCATCTACCTGATCATGTAATCGTTGAGTCATTGTCAAACCAATGCTCCTAGCCTCTGACAATTGGGGTCATTTCCTTGTTGTTAGTCATTTGGGCTATGAGCAATATGGAATTCCTTCTCTCACTATCCTCTACTCGAGCTGTGTTGTTGAGTTACATGATTGTGCCAAAACAAGAGGGGTCGTACAAACTAGAGATCAATGGAGTTTCCATGGCCATATGTTGGGGTGTGGAGTGAGACCAGGTCTGTCCAATGATTAGAATGGTGGCACTTCAAGCAGTGAAAGTGTCGACCATATCCATCCAACAAAGGCGGTGATACTGGGACTATGGTGCCAATTGTGGTTGTTGATTTGAGTTTTGTTGGTGTTTGCTGTGTTTCTTTTTATGTTTATCTTCATTGAATAGCAAGTTGATTTTCTCCTATTTAGACATTGACATGAAGTGCTCGTGGTTTTGGGCCCAAATTTGGTCTTGGTAAGCTAGGTGTGACGTCTACGATGCAACGATCCTAAGTGGCATTGATTTGTTATTTGAAGTTTACCTTTTCTAAGTACAACCATTGCACTTCATCTGTGAAAGGGGCAAAGTCATTGCCACAACCAAGCATGGTGATTGGGGTAGGTAGGATTGCATGCGAATGTCACCATGGCCAAGCAGAGTGTTTAAGGCAGACAAACAATGTGGGAACATCACCATGGCCAGGTAGAATGATTGGTGTGGGCAAATGACATGATGCATTGCTACCATCACAGCCAAGTAGAGCAATTGAGTAGGCAGACAACGTGACACTAATGTTATGGCTTTTTGTTTTTTATTCATCCAAGTGATTAGGGTGTCTCTTTTTGATAAGGTTGCTTCAGGCTTAAGTCTGGTTGGCTTGCGCTAGGGGCAGACAACAAGAGGTAGATTTGAGCCTAAATTTCTATGGGCCATTGGAGAGTGGCTTGACTAACACAATGGCACTTATCTGGATGGTGGTGGGGACAACAAAATCGAAGTAGTAGTCATGGGATTGTGTTTCAACTAACTTATGCAAGATAGTACACTCAAGTATTCAAGGGATATAAAAGGGTATTCACAGGGTGCAAGTCTTGGTGACGAGTTGGTGCTATCTACAATATTGCTTGGTTGGTCTGCCAATCAACAAGTTTGCTTAACAAGGGTTGGTTCCGAGGCTCATGTGTTCAACTTGTTTGTAGAGAATAGTGTTTAGGTAGTCCAGGCAGTTTACCCTTCAATGGATCGATGATGGTTTTTCAGTAATAGGGGCAATTTCAGGGTAGCATTTTCAGCAGGTTTGTGGAGGGTGACGTCTTCATTGGATACCCAAAGGAAAAGAGTCCATGCATCTATGGGTTTAGTTAGCCAAGGTTGGATTCAGGCTTGGGCTTGGTCGACCTGTGGAGGATGGCACAGGGCGATTGGTGGGTGGTAGTGTTGGTGTGCAAGAGACCCATGGGCAACAGGGCTTTCATGACATTGGTGGCCGATGGAGCTTGAATCAAGAACTGGGGGAAAGTGGAAAGCAAAGGGAATGTACGGATGGAACATGATAAAGGCAAAGTGGAAAAGGGAAGAGCGATTTGGCACCCACCCTTCACAGTGGTTGCCTTTTAGCAGTCCATTCTCTCCTCTCTCATGTGATCGTCACAATGAAAGATTTAGGATTCATCATAGTAATCAACCTCTTGTGTAACTATTGATGGTTTTCACTATTCTCCAATCCTATTCTTATAGCCCATGGATGCACTACCCACACAAGCATGGCAAGTGGGGATTGTGTAATGGGCCGAAGAACATTGGTGACCGGTGGAGTGTGTGGAGCAACTGGCTAAAGTAAGGCATGTGTGAGCCCGTCCATTGTGTTCACATACCTTCTCCATCTTGCTCCCCTCTTTTATTTTTTCTTTTCAGGAGGGTGTCTGATTGACTGGCCAACATTTACGTCGATTGATTTTTTCTTCTTTTTTTTACATTATTTTTCATGCTAACATTGTTGATAATATCTTAATTCTTTTTAACTTCTAAATCAAATTGTATCATTTTTTCTATAATGATGCAACATGGAACTCGTATGTGTTTCATAGGAAAATGGCAACGCAGCAAGTACGTTGGTGTATCTCTTGTGGGAAAGACTTTGGCCGTGATGGGGTTTGGAAAAGTTGGGTCTGAGGTTGCCAGACGTGCAAAGGGTTTGGGGATGCATGTAATCGCACATGACCCTTACGCACCAGTCGACAGAGCTCGTGCCATTGGTGCTGACCTTGTCTCCTTTGAGGAGGCCATATCAACTTCCGACTTCATATCACTCCACATGCCACTCACTCCCACCACCTCCAAGATTTTCAACAAAGAGACATTTGGGAAAATGAGGAAGGGTGTTCGGATCATCAACGTTGCAAGGGGTGGAGTCATAGATGAGGAAGCCTTGGTCTGGGCACTCGATGAGGGAATTGTTGCCCAGGTAAATCAAATTTGATAGGTCTTGCTTTCATCCAATCAAGTAGAAATACTGTTTACTGCTACTACATTTTAGCTTTGAACAGAAGTAGCATTTATTTGTGATTCATGTTTACATGGTGCCACCATGTTTTGCAGGCTGCTCTTGATGTGTTCACAGAAGAGCCCCCTCGTAAGGACAGTAAGCTAGTGCTGCATGAAAAGGTGACAGTCACTCCTCATCTTGGGGCAAGCACAGTGGAAGCTCAGGTGTACTTTCCCATCTTTTTCAGTAAATTCACCATGATCATTTTGTGCGACTGTGCATGTACTTTTACTCTTTAGCGAACATCCCATCTTACCAACCATGTTTGCAACATTCTGCATATAGGAAGGAGTTGCCATTGAAATTGCTGAGGCAGTGGTCGGGGCACTAAATGGAGAGCTCTCTGCTACTGCTGTGAATGCTCCCATGGTTCCTTCTGCGGTAAAGAACATGCACGGAGACCAAGAGTTGATATCTTTGGTTTTGTACTAGATGTATTGAAAGATAAAATTGCATGTGCATCTTTCAGGTTTTGATGGAGCTTGCTCCTTTTGTCACACTGGCTGAGAAGCTTGGACGGTTAGCCGTTCAACTTGTGTCAGGTGGTAGTGGCATCAAGGGTGTCAAGGTAGTGTACTCCTCAAGCCGAGTACATGAGGATCTTGACACAAGGATCCTTAGAGCCATGGTAACCAAAGGCATCATCGAGCCCATATCCAATGTATTTGTTAACCTCGTCAATGCTGATTTCACAGCAAAGGAAAGGGGCCTTCGCATCAGCGAGGAGTGGGTTCACCACGACGAATCACCAGAGATCCCTCTTGACTCCATTCAGGTCCACCTCACAAATGTGGAGTCTAGGTTTGCCAGTGCCATTTCAGATGGTGGCTTCATTAGGGTGGAGGGGAAGGTCAAGGATGGTATTCCGCATCTCACCCTCGTGGGCTCGTTCAGCGTCGATGTAAGTTTGGAGGAGAACATCATACTATGTAGGCAAGTGGATCAGCCAGGCATGATCGGCAAGGTTGGGACCATTCTCGGCCAGCAGAACATCAATGTGAACTTCATGAGCGTCGTTCGGACTGCGGCGAGGACACAGGCCATCATGGCCATTGGCGTTGATGAAGAACCTGCCAACGAGACATTGAAGACTATTGGAAAGGTTGACGCCGTTGAAGAATTTGTTTTCCTCAAGTTATAAGAGACGATGACAACTCCACTTGAGTCATCCCGGTTATTATTTCTTAGGTAGCAATAAATTCCTAGAACAGGAATTGGCCTTTGGTCTGCAGTTTTGATGGTTTCTTGTAATATTAGGATAAATTTGGATGTGCATTCATCAATAAACGAAGAGATCCTTAGTTCAAACAGGTTGTGTTGCAGTATATTATACTGTCAAAAAGCTGATTTTGCATCTCCAAATTTGTATCGTTCTATTGCAAATTGCAGATTATTGATAATAAAGACACATACGGTTGTACGCATTCTTTTGTTTTTGTTTTTCTGCAAATTCTATTTGTGTTGTTGTCATTGAATTGAATGTTGGTTAAAGGCGATGTTTACTGACAGCATTCACTCTGTGAAGGTGCATTATTATGTAATTTCCATGCTTCTCTTGTAATGTGGTTTGTATTTTTTTAATAAAATTAAACACAGCCTAAGACTCCAAAATAGGTGATAGGATGACTTTGATTACTTGTCTTTCTGAACCACATCTGCTCATCTTCTTATTCCAGATCAATCATGGTCTGAGTTGCATTATTTGAGTTGAGATACCATACAAGGCCATCACATGCTCATCCTATGCACATCTGAACTTCAAAAGTCTGAACTTTCTCCTTTCCCCTTTCTCAAGATTGGATCGTGGAAATGCTGAAAGAGGGCCCAAGTGTGTGCTCTATTAGTACCAATGTGTGATTTCGCATATTTCCAATTTGACTCATCAACAAATGGAAATATGCTCATACAGTCTCTACACATGCTAAACCACCCACCTTAAACTGATGTCAATTGATTAGCCCAACTTTATATATAATAAGTAAGACCAAATAGATCACTGCTAATAAGCCAGATCACAAAACCAAAAATAGCTTACATAGTCCAATTGGTTTTACATCGGCTTACTTTTAGTTGCTCCTATCCTAACAATCTCTTACTTAACTAAGCCACATATATAAAATCAATAATTAAGTATAAAGTTTCTGTGCTCAAAATTAAGCAGCTCTTCAAATTGGGTCATCTTTCAACAATCGATCTGATCCATCACTTGTACCATCAATGAGGTTTTCATTACTTTATGCCTAACTCAACCCAAAATGCTCTTTAATATTAATTAATACAACCAAAACGACATGGATCTGTAGTTTATCCATATCCAGCAGGTCGGTTACAGAGAAATTTCCTGGTTTCTGCAACTGCAAGCAAGTTCATATCATCACTAGCTAGTAGCAAAAAGATGCCATCAAACTACAAAACCAGGAATATATATATATATATATGTATGTATGTATGTATGTATGTTCTACTCCCACTGAATTTATGGTGTATATATATACAATTGTCTAGCTACCAAGTTCGTCACAAATAAAATGAGATGACAACCTGACGAAATCTGTGATTTTTCAGAACTAGCATGGCAAGATGCTTGGTTCTAAGTGGTTTTTCAGAACCCAGCTGCATGTGGACAAGTTCCTGCACATAAAACACCCTTCCTTGTTAAGTGATTGGTGGTCCACCTTTTGGAATCACAAAATTCATGGAGGTTTAGGCATTAAAGAGGTTTGATTTTCACTTATAATGAACAAGATATTATTTATTTTCAAAGAGATTTGATTTTCACTCTCGAAGGATTTGAGTTTTTGAAAAATACGAAAAATAATAAAAAATAATAAATTAAATTTTCACAATTTTCTATTATTTTCTGTACTTTCAAAAGACAAGCATTCCCTTACTATCATTATTAGATCTTGTTATTGTAATAAATTGCTTATATTTGCAAATTGTATAAATTTTCTTTTATTTATTGTCATCATGAATTATACGACTTATCACAACTTTTATTTTTCTCACAGATCGTATAAATGATATACTAAAATAAAATTTGATATGTTCTTTTAAACACTTTAACAAAATTGTTAAGCATCAATGGTAAAAATAGAGAAATCCAAGAGGACGTTCTTATTAATGCCTTATACACAAAAACAGTTTTGTTACATGTACATGTATATTTATAATGACAGATGATTCAAAATTACAACAGATCAAAAAGTTCATCACTATAAATTATCTATATTGATAAATGTAATTTTGTGTATTTCAATGTGCCTAGATGACCATTCAAAAGAACTAATTATGATAATTCAATTATTTTCATTAAAAAATTATAATGAAAGCAAGAAATACTATTAACTCAAATTCCAAACATTAATTAACATTAGGGTAAGTTTTCTAGTGGTTTCTTATTTTTTTTATAAAATACAATAAAGGGTGAAAATGACTGTATGATTTTTATTATTAGATGATTATAGATACACGTTAAATTTCTACTTAAATTGGGTAAATATTGACCACTGATCAAAATTTCTTGAAATTCAACGCTTTTGTGCTAAATTTCAACCACCGGTTTTTGAATTGAAAAATATTAAATTTCAAAGTAAGTTAATATTTTAAATGATAAAAGATTATTACATAGAATAATTAGTTATATAAATATTTTTAATTTATAAAATAAAATACTACATTTTCGGGCAACTTCATCAATATACACTTTCTTAGAGTTTGATTGGTAAATATTTTAAATGAGTCCATGAAAATAAGTTGACTTAACATGCAAATTAAATATTTGACAGAAATTATTAAAAAAATATTAGTATATTAATATACACGAATTAAAATAATCTTTAACAAATATCTCCTTCTCGTCACCACAAAGTTTCTCTTTTGCAAATTTAGAGTAGATAAATAGAAAAAGAACATTAAAAAATATTTGCCTTTGAGTAAAAGTTTTTTAACCTAAAACAATAAAATCATAAAAATAATAGAATACCAAAATATATTCGCAAGAAAAAAATATTATGGACATTTATATTATTATTCTTATTAAATTACTTAACATAAGTTTACTATTTTATTTGCAAAAAACATTATTCTTTTCTTCACTAAATTTTGCATTACAATCTAATTTATTTTTATTTTATTTACTATGAAGTGAAACATCAAAATTCAGATACTCAAAACATTATAATAATGTGAAAAGAACTCTTTGTCTTTTCTAAGTCATCTCATAAAATAAATTTATCTAAAACTTCGTTTGGGAATGAGATTCATAAAAAAATTTATTATACACAGTATATATTTTAACAAACTTTATAATAAAATTATACTTTGAGAGCGAAAAAAAAGTACTCCTAAAAGTGATCTTGCAGCGAAAATGTGTCATTTCCATTATATTAAAGTTTGTTATTTCCATTATATTTTCGTGGCTACACTATTTTATAATGTTTTTTGTAAATATTAAAGTTATTTTACCGAAATTATTAAAAATTCACATTACCAAAAACTCCACGAAAATATTAAATTATTTTACCAAAATTAGATACCTACGGTAAAATATTATTTTAAATTATTATTCTCATTAAATATTAACTTATTTATGTTTAAGATTTTTTCTTTAGTAAAAAATGTTTTGCAAACCACCTTCCCGTAAAACTTATTTCGTAGAGACATTTTTTCGATAAATTTATTGTTGTTGAAAAATAACTTAAATTTCGTGAAATCGTTTAATGTTGATGTTTTAATTAATTTGTGAAATAAAATTGAAAAAATTATTTAATATTTGATGTAATAGAAGTTACGATGACAAAAAAAATAATGGAAGGAGTGAATTGAGAAATGTGAACATAACGACGAAAGAAAGAAGTACTTTTAGAAGTTAGAAGTAAAAAAAAAAAAGAAACCTTAATCTAAGAAATTATGAATTTTTGACTCATTTAAGAGATAAGTTTTGACAAACAAAACCTAAATCATCACTCATAGCAATTAATGTTGGGTAAGATGCTCTTAACAACTTTTACCTTCTCTTTGGTTGCACCCGTACCCATTAACTACTTCGGTTCTTATTTACATTTTAGAAAGGTTGCTTATGTAGATTGGTTATCGAGTTTAGATAGGCTAACATCAAACTTTATTAAATTTCGCCTTTACCTCCTTTAACTTTTTGTACAAAATATTGTTTAGGAAAAAATTATACAAAATAAAAGTTAAAGTTGAATCAACCTGGGAGAGCGATACGGCGAGTGGCGGCCTTGGCCGGCGGATCCATCTTCTCAACTGTCGACATCCGACGCCGACGGTTCCGAAGTCAGGGCAGGTGAGCAGGTCGTTCACGAGACCCACCAGCACCGCCCCACGTCGGCCCTCGCCTCGCGTCCGCCGGAAAATGACGTGCCGACCAACCCGTCACCGTCGCCCTCCTCCTCCCCAGCTTTCGTGCCTCTTCCAGACTCCGAAGGCCAAGGCGGGACCTACCCCTCTCGCCACTGCCCAGGACCAGTCCACGTGTCCTCCATCGCCCCGTCGCACCCCTCATCCCTGTCCCCGTCCCACGCAACCGGGAGAGCCGCCACCACTAGAGCAGAGCGCGCAGGCGAAGTGCAGAGACAGAGAGAGCGGGGAGGGAGGGGAAGAGCTGCTGGGGTATGGAAGCACGCGAGTGCGACTCCTGCAGAGCCTCCCACGCCTTCCTATTCTGCCGTGCCGACTCCGCCTTCCTCTGCACCGCGTGCGACGCGAAGGTCCACCGCGCCAACAGGCTCGCGTCCCGCCACGAGCACGTCTGGTTGTGCGAGGTGTGCGAGCAGGCCCCCGCCGCGGTCACCTGCAAGGCCGACGCCGACATCCACTACGCAAATCCCCTTGCCTGCCGCCACGAGAGGGTCCCCGTCGTCCCTTTCTGCGAGCCCCGTAAGAAGGCCACCGACGTCGTGCTGCTGCTCCGCAACCAGCAGGACGAGGACTACGAGGAAGACGACGACCATGACGAAGGAGATGAAGCTGCAACCGAAGCGAAGGCGGGGGCGGAGACGTCGCTGCTGCCGAAGGAGACGGATGTGAAGCCTGCGCTTGCGGATCAGTACTTGTTCCAGGACGTCGATCCCTACCTCGATCTCGACAGCGTGGTGCCTGTTCAGCCCACCCCAGGCGTTGCAGTGGGGTTGGGCATCGGCGTGGCCGCAGTTCAACACCACCCGAGTAATTTCTTAAAATCCCATCCTTTTCTGTTGGGATTCCCACAGGTGTCGTCTTCGGATGTAGGAGTGGTGCCGGATGGTGGTGCGGTGGCCGACGCGTCGGACCCCTGCAGTGGAGCAGGGAACCAGGCCCCCATCCCGCCGGCGACGGCGGTAGGGATGGATAGGGAGGCGAGGGTGCTGAGGTACCGAGAGAAGAGGAAAACCCGGAGGTTCGAGAAGACGATCAGGTACGCGTCGAGGAAGGCATACGCGGAGATGAGGCCGAGGATCAAAGGGAGGTTCGCCAAGAGGACGGAGCCGGAAGGTGAGGAGGACAGCATGTGCGATGATTCCCCGCCGGCCGCCGCACTGATTGTCGACAGCGGCTACGGCGTGGTTCCTTCCTTCTGAGAGGCTGCTGCAGTGCTGCGCCAGACCGATTCGCTCGGAATCTGGTACTATTTCTGCTGTCTTTGCGGTTGGCGTAATTTTGCCGTATGATTTTATATGTAAATCGGAATAAACCTTGCCCTATTCCCGACTCATCCCGTATGTTTTACTGCCCGTCATTTTCTGCCGTTCATCGTAATCTCTCGTTTTAGAACGGAGAATTACGTAATTCTAATTTCTTACCCATTTTTATATATCATCTTCGTAAATTTTTATATATAAGTTTTTACGTAATTTTAACCTTATTTATAAAATTCCTTTTAATTCTAATTTTTTACCTTTTAAAATTAATTTTACGGAAGATTTGTACTTCTGAGAGGTACGACAATTATGGTAAAATAATAAAAAATAAAAAATTAAAATTTTTATTATTTTTTATTTTAAAAATACAAATTTAAAGTAAAATCAGAAATAAACGCAACGATGTTTGTTCTTTCGAAATTAACGTGAAATTATATAAAAAAGTTAAAAATAATAGTTAAAATATTTATTATTTTTTATTAATTTTAAAAATACAGACACGTAAATCTCTCTCGGATAGCTTCGAAACACTTGTCTTTCAAGATGGATCTGCTTCTTCTTTTTGATATTTCTTTTGGTAAGATTTCGAGATTAGTTGCTGCAGCGGTCGGATCGATCTCGACGGTTTCCATCTTCTCTTGGTTACATGACAAAACACAAAAATTTGACTTTGAAGGTTACTTTTGTATTTATTTCCACATGTCTAGCTAATTTCTTTTTGTTTGGCTGAGTAGACCTTGGAAGCGGAGGGCCGGCATGTGTTGTATCGACACAAATTTTCAAACGATTAGATTAGAAACTGGGAGTAATTGAGAGGAGTGTTAAAATATAATTCAGATCTATAGTTATGGTTTTTTATTTTCTAGAGCAAGTTATAAATATATCTGGATAAGTGAGTTAGTTATATGTGTAAAAAGTCACATTCTTTTATGAGTGGCAGGAGAGTCGATTACGTCTTTTAACGTAAGAGTGCATGTATGATTACAAAAGTTGGTTAAGTTTCACCGTAAATATGCATCCGTGTACTTTATAAATTTGAAAAACAGAAATTTAAGAAATGAAAAAGGAAAAGTAAAATTAAGAAATGAAAAAATTTAAGATATTTTGAATACGTTGCGGACATTTTAAAAAATTAATTTTTTTTAAAAAAATATTAATATTTTATATTTTAACATTTTAAATATAATTACACATTTTTTGTATAATTAATCACGAATTCAGTAATGATCGAAGAAGTTAAGCAGGAAGTTAGAGGAATACCTTGTGATAAAAAATTTTTAAAAAAATTCCTAAAATGTACAAACTCCTTTGAATGTTGTACCAAGAGAAAGAAATAAGTGTACTTTGTTTAATCTTATTTTACTTGCTTCTATGTTGTTTTTTTTTTTTAACTTCTACGTTGTTTTTGTTTGTACATCTTATGGTAACGAGGAAATACAGGGGCTGTTTGGCTTGGTGGTGCGGTAAAATGAGTTTTACGATTTTTTTTAAATTATATAATTTATGATTAAAAAAATGATAATATTTTAAAAAAAAGTTGTAATGAATAATAAATAATATATGTAAAAGAATAACATATAATATTTATTATAATAATGTGATAATAATATTTTTTAATAGTTATGATGAATAATGAATAAAATATATAATAGAATAATGAATAATATTTATTATATTAATGTGATAATAGTATTTTTTTAAAAATTATCACATTTTATGAATAGTAGATAATGTAAAAGTTGTTTAATAAATAATATTATAGAACATTATGGTATATAATAAAAAAATGAAGTTACATGAAGTAAAATACCTAGTCATATAGAATAAGATGAAATCCACCAAAAATTATACAAATTAACAAAAAGGATAAGCTGAAAAGGACCTAAAACGATCAAATCAAAGCATGGGAATATTAGAATATACCGCTGCATTATTATTTTAATATATATATATATGTATATGTATATGTATGTATGCTACACCATCTTGTGCTTCACTCTCATTTTATAAGAGAATTTTCATACGTAATGCTACTCAATACTGCAAATGCACACCATACATTAGTCTAATGCATGTAAAGCCGAAGGCATATATGCATCATTACTTCAATTTACTTACAATCATATGAGGCTAAAATCCACAGGAGCATACAATTAGGTTCCCTTCTAGCATGATGCAAGCACAGTATTTACTGACGGAAATAGACGAGTTTTAGCAAGTTTATTCAAACAAATATAAGGTCAAGAAGCAAGCTACTTTTTATGCATATATGTACTAAGCAATCACGATCGATGGTAAACTCAGTTTACAGGTAATCCTATCATTATCATCCCTTTGATGTGTACATTTACTAAATTCATCAGGGAAACACGTACCAACCACCAGCAGTTAAGCAAGCAATATTACATAAATACAACATATACTTCAGCATCCAAAGGTTACCACAACAATTCTAATGTTATGTGCACAAGCAATCATCACAACAAAGTTTAAATGTTATCTTAACTATGCATTCTCGTTGTTAATTCAACGGGTGCGTACCACCTTAATTTGCAGAAGACCACCACCACCACCATGTATCCGCGCCTCCTGATCGCACAACGTGGTTCGCCTCGGCATTTCGTCGAACATTTCGTCCGCGCAACCACTTTTCAGCCCACACAGAGTGCACGCCGACCGCGTCTTCGAATCCACCTCCGACGCCAAATTGACACCCCACAACAACAAACTACTTCTACTTCCTTAAGCGGAAGGCAGTCCGAGGAGTTGTTGTGTTTCGGCTGCTCCCTTCCAACGCCTTCTTTCTCTTCATTCAATGGGTATCTAAGGTGATTTCAGCAATATATGCTCGCATCGATCATTTTTGTGTTAGCTCCAAAAACTGCTCTGACATGACTCCCAACCGTGTGGCGGGCATGAAGATACGCCGACGCTCGCGCCCATTCCAAACCCACCAACTCCAAAAAGAATGCTGATTCCGTGTGGCGACCATGACGGCATGACGATGACGCTGTTGATACGATCGTCCGACGTCCGCAGATTCTAGAATTAAATGGTTGTTGGTATTACGAAGTAAAATGCCTAATACTATATATAGTTTTTAGTTTATTTTTTATGTTTAAGATTCAATGTTTAATGAGTGATGTATAAAAAATTAAGAAATTAAAGTCTGTTTGTACAGAAATCTCAGAAACGAAATAAGAAAATAAAAAGAAAAAGGAAAAATACGAAATAAGAAATTTTTTAAGAATATGTACGTTATAGAAATTTTAAAAATTTATAAATTTTTTATATTTTAATATTTCAAATATTTATTAAATTTTCGATAAGAATTTTCTCGACGTAATATGTAAACAATTGAGGAAAAAAATTATACATGTAGTAATAGAAAATTTTAAAATTTTTTTAAATTTTTTAAATACAAGACACCTAAAAATCTAAATTTTTTTTTAAAATTTTTGTTTTTAAAATTTTCGACGTATACAAACTATTCGTTAATATCAAATTTCATTTTATTGTACCTACATAATTATTTAAATTAAATATTATCATTACAGTTCAAATTAATAATAAAAATATAACACTAACATCATGTAATTTGTGTGACTTACCTACTACAAATAAAAAAACTTCTACGTCATAATATTTATAAAATTGTTTATTGCGTTAACGACTCCTCTGTCCAGTCAAACCTCTACATCCATAATGTACATCGATCTAGTTTTGGTATTTTTTAGCAGATTCATCGATTATTTATTTTTGGTATTAAGTTGTTGATTATCATTATATGTTAAATAAGTATATTGTTATTAAATAAATTTATTGAGAATTTATAATTATTGATTTTGCAACATGTACCTAGTGTATTATTTGTTAAGTTATTAATTTTATATTAAAATTTTTAATTAAAGTATATGTAAATGTATTTTTCTCAAAAAAAATTATGATTGAAATATTTTATATAAATGTATTAATGCATTTGAATTATATAACATTATGTAATATATTTAATAATTTTTATATTATCATATAAGTGTATAATGTATCACAAAATTTTTTTATTTTCTATAACACAAACACTTAAAATTATTTTCTAAGTTAAAAACAAACGTTTAATATCCAAGTAAAATTAAAAATCAACTAGTGATCGAAAGCTTTAATCCCAACGTAACATGCCATACGTTCTACTGTTTTCTCCTGACGTGGACTCAATACGTGTTGTGATTCCAGGTGTCATGTGCTAATTCGATGATCACAATCATTTTGGATAATTAATTGTATTTTTTATATAATTTTATTTAAGAAAAATACTTTTCAATGACACTATTACAATTATTTTCCTAATAATATTTTAATTTAATGATTTAAATTAAATCTAGATTATTTAAATTTTTTAATAATTCAATTAAAATGACTTTAATCTCTCTTTACAATCTTTATCGCTTAATTAATATTCCTAAACTCACACTTACGAAATATTATTTTCAACTACCTCAACAATAATTGAAAGTCATAAATATTTTAATTAAGATTCCCCTGACACATTATCATCACTTTAAATCCTTCATTCATTTATCTCTTAAATCTTTTGTTGATCTTCTTTTACCATGTGTGTGTATATATATATATATATATAAGGGTACGAGTTCTATAGATGCCTATAAAAGTCATTTTTGTACGCATTCATTGATTTCACGATTGACAAATGAAATTTAAAAACTTAAAAGTTACTTTCTCTCATGCAGGTGAAATTTAAATACACTCTTTCTCTTCACCTAAAAAGACTTGTGTACTCTCTCTCCCTTAACTTTA
The DNA here is from genome assembly GCA_024699675.1 of Amphibolis antarctica. Classification (NCBI taxonomy): domain Eukaryota; kingdom Viridiplantae; phylum Streptophyta; class Magnoliopsida; order Alismatales; family Cymodoceaceae; genus Amphibolis; species Amphibolis antarctica. Next base: position 49,506 of record JAMKPZ010002091.1, read on the forward strand.
AAAATTCACTCACAAACGTATATTTCGAACTGTTGTATTAATTAACTTATAAAAATTAATTAATTTTTCATTAATTACAAATACGGTGATTAAATTTGAAAGAAGTTTGTCGATTTTTTTTAAAATAATTTAATTTTAATTATGTTGTGTTTAATAAAAATAATTCAGGATTGATTTTTTTTAACTTAAATATTAGGGTGGATTTTTAAAAAAATAATTCGATTTTAATTATGTAGTGTTTAATTAAAATAATTTAGGGTGGATTTTTTTTTCACTTAAATATTAGGGTGAATTTTTTTTAAAATAATTCGATTTTACTTAAAAAATATTTTGA
>JAMKPZ010002092.1:0-48900 GCA_024699675.1 Amphibolis antarctica
GATTAATTGGAAGCAGATGCAGGAATCTTTACTTGACATGTTAGTGTTTGAGCTTTGTGAGTATGCACTAATCTTGGATGATTTGCATCATCTTTTATCCTTTTTTATGAAAATTGTAGTTATCTATTTATTAAGATTGCAATCTCCGAACTGTGAGTCCACTGTTAGGTTTGCAAAGTTTGGATAACATAAGATTTTGATAAGCAACAATTTAAGTAGCAAAATAAGCTAAAATGGTAAAAAGATGAGAACCTATTAAGATAATAAGCTACTTCGTGATTTCCTCCACCTATTCTTGGCAATATCAATTTTTAGATATCCATTTTATTTTATTTTTGTAAATATATGATTTTCGACCATCTAACAAAAATGAACTGTACAGCCCTCTTCTGAAAGGAACTTGACATCCATATGTCCTTCAGTTTTTGTTTTTAGTTTAAATTTGGAGTACATTTATGGTCTTTTTCCAAGATATTATTTTTATTTATCATTTGCAATCCTTATTTGATGAAATGGTTTTTCTGCAGCTTCTGGATCTGGTTCATCTGATAGCAAAGAAAGTCAAATTGCAGCTGCAACTCGAATGTCTTTATCTTCTAAAGTATTTATCTTTGCATTTATGATGTTTGCTCCTTTGCTAGTTTTTCTATGTTCCATTACCATCAGAAATGTCCTAATATTGCTGATATGATGTAGCACATCTAGACCATGGAATCAAACATTGACACTTTGATGAAATCACTGACATGTGTTGCTTTTTTAATTTAATGACACTACATCAAAATTAAATTTGACATTATAATTCTTTTCTATGTTTCCATTGGCATGTTGTTAATATGTTGGAGTTTTATTGACACATCATTTTTTAAGTTTACTGAAGTTGTCACGAAATCAAAATTGAATTCCTTACTCTAGACAAGTAGTGTAGAAAAAATGAAACTTGTCCACTTTCTGCAGCTGCAAAGAATATTTTTCAGGGAAATCTAAATGAAGAATAATTGTTCATAACATTATACAATGAAAAAGTGAGGCTTTTTCCATTGCCACATCAAATGAATGGTTAGGATCTAAAGTTCTTAAAGAATATCAAAAATTAAAGGATGAACTTTGAAAGCTTTGTATTAATTCTAGTTATCATAGGAAACAAGCACTCAATTGTCATTTATAAATACATGGTATACAAAGAATTAAATAACTAAACCAAAAAAAGAGAGAAGTATGTGAATATAAAAATGAAGTTAACATTTAGATGCTATCACATTAAGTTAGGGTGTTCACCCCAGCAATTTTTCTTAACATTTCCTATTCCACCCAAGATCACTAAAACTCAATGAACTTTTGAAACTAATAGCTATTTGTTGATAACCTAATTGGAAGGAGAGTTCAAGATGCAAGTCTTCATGCTGATGGTAGGATTATGTTTTGAAGAAATGATTAAGTAGTTTTTCAAGGCATTATTTGCTTCCATGCAGGCTTTATTTGCCAGAATGGATTATCTTGACTTATCATGATCCTGAAAATAAGCACAATTTCTTTAGCTATGTATGTCATTCCCACGATTTTACAAGATAATTGAACAAACATTCAGGAAGTAGATCAGGATTTTGTATATCATTTTCTTTGAGTTGCATATCCTCGTTTTTTCAGATTTGTCCTGTGATGTGTTGCATTAGGAGCTTTGCTTCAGTGGATTGGGGATGGATAATGTACCTCCTGCAGCATGGGAAAACAATGAGATAATTAAGCTTGACCTGTCCAGGAATTTAATTGAACGACTTCCTGAAGAACTTTCCTCCTGTTTGATGTTAGAGGTATAATTACCCTGCTTATGGTTTTTTTGATGAGTGAAAGGATGTATCTTGTCTCATAAACTTACTAAAGATTGAAACTGTTGATTCAGAAGATCTACAAAGGAATAATACAAGAGAAAAAAGAACCGAAGACAATTACACTTACAAGAAATATTGTTCCCAAAGAACCAGCATCCTAACGTGCTTATGTTTCCAATGATAAAGTATGGCATTATCCAATGTACTGAAGACAATTACATATACAAGAAATGATGTTTCCAAAGAACCAGTGTCCTAGCTTGCTTACGTTTCCCAAGAAATCATTTATGGCATTATTCAATGCACACAATGTTGCTGCCTAATGAAACATGTAAATAACCATATGGTTGTCACCTACTAATTCTATAGAATTTGAATTTTGTATGCATTTATTGAAATAGTTAGTACTATCATAGTTATCAAGGCACCAAGGTGTCAAACACGGTTGCCTAGGTGGTGCCTACGCACTAAACTAATAATAATGTATTTTCAATATTTTTATTATTAATGTTATATAATATTTAATGCAATTTTATATATATATATATATATTTAACACAGATAATCCTCAAATAACAAATAAGAATATCATATTGTATAAAATTAACATCATAATTGTTAGAATAGTCCCATATCACTAAAGGTAAGGACAATATTAAGCTTAATATAAGATGAACCCTTCCACTCACTAATAATTCGTTTTGAGTTAGAATTTTACAATAACAATAATACACACATAATAATTGAAACATATTGAAAGAATTATATTTCAAAATTTTACAAATTTTAACATTAAAAAGTGAATAAATTCATGCTCGATTTGATCAGGATCCGATTAAAACAAGATAAGGTAAGGTGTGTAAACTTTGAACGCCTTAGCACTTATCATGCTCAGATGCCCAGACACCTGCTACAATTACATCCATTGCTAGTTACCATTCAAACAAGTACATTATTCATGTCACTTTATTTTCCTCAAAGATTATTTGATGGTACCATGCATTGGTGTATGGATGCATTGATAAGTAAAAATAGGATGATTAATTAGTCTTTGTGAAACGAAAAGAGATTAAGAGTAATTAAAGATTACTTCATAAAAAAATGAAAAAATTATATAAAATTACTTTATTTAATGAAAATTTTAGTGATAAATATGAATAGATGGATTGAAAAGATTCATGTAACTAACCTCACATGGTAGGATTAACGTTGATTGCTGTTATTTTTGTTAGACAATACCATGCATTATTCTATTGTCTAAGGTTTTTAATTCTCTTATTCTCTTAAGTTTTTTTCCAAATTAGTCTCTTAAAGGAGGTTTGTGCCTTTGAAAAGTATGAGAAATGATGGAAAATGATGAAAAATTTGGCTTATTATTTCCTATCATTTTCCACTATTTCCTATATTTACCAAAGGTACAAACCCCCCTTTAGAGTTTTCAGTTTTCTTATTTTTGATAATTATATATTTTTGTCCATCTACTTAAAATTTCTATTCACCTAATTAGAATTTATGACTTAAAATATTGAGTTGTAAAATATGACCATATGTAAAAAGTTAGTGTTTTTGAGATATGTATGCTTAGATGGATGAGTAATAATGCTATAAGGGATAAGTTAAAACGATTTTATTATGAATGGAGTAGGAGTTACACCAATTGAAGATTTAAAAAAATTGGTTAGGTGATTTTTCCATATCCTTTAGAGGCTAAAGAATACACCAACTAGGAGAGAAGAATTAATTGGTGCATAAAAAACTAAAAGAAGTAGAGGAAGATCTCAAATCACTTGATTAGGAATTGTGAAAACAAAAAATATCTGATTTAACCAAATTTAATCCTAGATATACATCGAAGAAAAGGATTCATGTGGCCATCTACTTACACTCGTAAAGGAGACAGTTTTGATTGATTGCTGAAACACGACACCACACACATAGCTGTCGTAGATGGAATTCTTTTGAGGTTACAGACAGAGCATTCTTGGTAAAAGACAATAAGCACCAGCAAGTAATTCTTTCTTTGAGCTGATTTCAAAAAGATGTCCAGTTTTTCATGTTCATGAAAATTGATACTTTAGTAAAGATATGAAGATAAATCTCTGATTAGTTAATATGCTTAAATCCTTCACATATTCATTTGTGCCTCACAAGAAAATTTTTTGTTTACCCTTCTTACTTGGCTACTAAACTTTTAGTTTTGAGCAAGGTTTTTAAAACATCAAGGTGACAAATTAGGTGGGCACCTAGATATTAACACCTGTATGATTCATCTTGGCTGCTCGGTTATATTATTTTTTGTTAATTTGCAATAAAGGTTAAAGGTCGAAATTTCAGGAAAAATAAAATGAATTCACAAAATATTAAACATATTTGAAAATTCTAACTTGACATTTTCCGGTCTCCCTAACTTTAGATTATAAACTCCAATGATTAAAGGTAAACAAAATAACTACTTCACGCATTAATCTGTCTTTTAGTGAGCAAAACTAAACTGCAACTGGAGACAACAATCTTGAATTTGTGGGTTTTAAACTCATGAAAGAATGTATTCTAGGACAGCAGTTTTAGCAAATTTTCTGAAATGGAAATAAGTGTCCATGCTGTGAAATAAATTCAAACATACCAACAAGGACATTTTACTTGTGTCACATGCCAGATCGATCAACCATTATTTGTAGAAGAAAGAATGCAGAACTACAATTAAATATCTAACCAACTATTGACAATATATCCCTCTGTAGTATCTAGACATTTGTATTTTTTCATGAGTGTTTTTCAGTAGCATTTATTACCATAATTAATTGCAAATGCTATATCTACAATGGTGAAACATTGAGCTATTCTTCCACGTGTCTACTTTGTATTTCCAACTTTTCTTCAAAAGGTCCTGTTTCTAACAAATTTATTCGATGTTGATTAGATGACAGAGATCCTTAGAATGCACTTTTGATTGTCAATTGAACTTCACATATATAAAAATGCTATAACTTAAAAGTTAAAACAATAAATTTCTTCTGAGTTTAGTGGTACCCTTTATTGTCAACAAGTGCAAATGCATTGTTCCAGAATGTCAACAGTATTTTCTCCAAAAATGGAAAGTTATTCTGTGATTATTTTTCTCATTATCAGTTTTTACTCATTATATTAGTATATTTTTCCAATGAATATTTTTCAAATTTCTTAAATTAGATTCAGCTGTCCTGTTTGAAGGTCATTTCAAGGGCATCTAATTTTTATGTTCATCTTATCAAGCATGAATATTAGAAAGATGTAGGAAATACTTGTCTTCTTTTTGCCTTCTACTTTAGTTGAATGACTGCTATTCAATGATCAAGCTACAAATGTTGTTGTTCAAAGAATCAATTACATAACCATTTTTTTGATGTTTGTAGAATTTGATTTTATCCCGGAACAAGATAAAAGATTGGCCTAAAGAACTTTTTGCTTCTCTTCAAAATCTATCCTGCCTAAAGCTGGATAGTAATATGTTGAGGAAGGTAATAATTTTTCATTACATGGACCTTATATTTAATTTTAAATTGATAAAATGCTTCTATTTGTATTCTCTCACATAAACTTAATGAACTAGTTCCAAACTCCTAAATTCTAATGGTATAAAATGTCTGAGGCTGATTTGCAATTTTTTGACATGACTATCAGTTCTGAAGCAAACTTAAGGAACCACCTCCCTAAATCAGATGAGCTTATCATTAGATATTTTATATATTAGATCTCGAAATAGATATAGTGGGTAAATGAACATACCCTTTTATGATTTCTTCATTCATTACTGCTAGAAACTTTGTTTTTGTGAATTTCCTAACAAAATAGATCAGAATATTGACGAATTTTGTGTAAAATTTATTTTAGTTACATTTTCACAGGATGCATCTCTTGTTAGGATGTTGAATTTCAAAATTATTTCTACTATTTTTAATACTTAATTAATTATATATAACACAGATCCCATCAGATGGCTTCATGGCTCTTTCAAAACTCCAAATATTGGATTTGAGTGGTAATGCAGCTTCTTTTCCAGAATATCCTGGATTCTCTAGCATGCCACAGTTGCGAGAACTTTATCTAAGGTATGTTTCTTTTGAAGCTATTGCACGTATCTTACCAATGTTATTATGTTAGCCATGACATTCTTTATTATTCAGACGAATGCATTTGAAGGAAGTTCCTTTGGATGTGTTGAGTGTACAACAGTTGTCGATCCTAGACTTGAGTGAAAATTCCATTGCATCAGTCCCCAAGGTAACAACATTTTATTGGATATGTTCTTAGAATTGTTTCTGACAGTACCATCTTTGTTGTTGGTCCCCATCACTATATCCTTGGATTCCTGATTGCATAAGATTCCAAATTGTATGGTTCTGTTTGGGATTATAGATTTGAGTTTGTATTTTATAAGGATTAGGATTTAAAAAAGTTATTTTAACCAATGAGTGTTTCCCTGCAGTTCATAATTGGGTGATTTTGAACTACTTTTGAATATGGAAAAATAATACTACTAGTTTACTATCCTGCATGGTTTATGTGAAACTACCATTTATAGCAGATCCTGGTATTCTGAATTTCTAACATGTTCAAACAATGAGTGTCCCTGCAGTACATAATTTGGTGATTTTGAACTACTGTTGAATAAGGAAAAAAATTACTACTAATTTACCATCCTGCATGGTTTATGTCAAGCAATCATATATAGCAGATCCTGGTAATCTAAAGTTCTTACATGTTCATCATTGGTTACTCAAGGTTATAGGGCATAGGCCTTTGTCCATCCATAATTTGGTGATTTTGAACTACTTTTGAATTAGGGAAAAAATTACTACTAGTTTACCATCCTCCATGGTTTATGTCAAACAACCATATATAGCAGATCCTGGTAATCTAAATTTCTAACATGTTCATCAATTGTTGATTACTCAAGTTTATAGGTTGCAGGGCTTTGTCCATGCAAATGTATCAATATCATCATTGTGTAGGAAGTAAAATGTTAATCCCAACAGATTCAATTTGTAATGAGTTATTTTGCGTCATCTATTTTCATGATCAATTCAATTGACAATATTTTGGCTGACATTTTTTGTTATCATCTCTTAATCTAAAACCAGGAAATCAAGAATCTTATTTCCCTCTCTGAGCTTGACCTATCCAACAATGAAATTGCCTTTCTTCCTGCAGAGCTGGTAAGTGCACTTTTACTTCATATATGTACTGTACTTTTAATAGTATCTGTTCTTCTTGAACAGTTTTTGGATCTGCAGTTGTAAGTTTTAGTTATGTATGTTTTATTTTTAGTTGTGTTTATCTTCTCTCAATTATATTCAGACACTAACCTTTAACCACATAAGTAATTTTTCACTTTAAGATCTGTCTTGCTTGGATATACAACTTGTGACCAATCTTTCATCTAAACCTTCTCTTGGTATTCAATATTTTAAGATGGTTCTTCTGCAGGGTTTACTTGAGTCCAGCTTACAGGTCTTGAAGGTTGAAGGAAATCGATTAAGAAGGTATGCTACTATGTCCTTGCCAGCATGACAAAAGAATCAGTGGAATGTAGATGTTTTGTGATACCAAATAGTCTTTTTGTCAAATATGGTCTATGCCAACCGTGCTCAACACTGTTTCTGCAACAGTGATTACCAATGACAATGATTTTGCCTTCTATAATATAAAAAAGACTAGTGTTGTTAAGGAGGGAACCTAGGTTTCCAAGCATGATTTTATCACGCTTGGATTGCTCATCTTGCCTTGGCTTGCGTAGGTGGGTCTTCTATCAGGCATCTTTAAATATATATACATACATATGTGTGTGTACTTGTCTATATATACATTGAGGGTATCTGTTAAGGTATCCCTCAACTATGTACATTGATGGATTATTAGCATTTATCATTCATAAAATATCATCAAAATAGGAAACAAACAATCTCATTTAACGGCATTTTACATTATTAGCATGTAATTAATATGAAATATTAAAATAGTCAAATTTACACAACTGTCATGCAGAATTATTGTGATATGTGGGCAGCATAACGAGGTTTGAAATAATAATGTATGGTATGTTTTGATTATAAATACTTGTCATGTATTGTTAACGTAATGATTGCATTCATGTAATTAAGACAAATTAACCAAAGAAGAAAGATATGATTATGTGTAAACTAATGATGTCCACTAAATATGGTTGTGTTGGAAATTTAAATATTCCAGAATATTAAAAGCACCAATATTATATATCAGTGGTTTTTATTGTGACCCCTAGATAACAATCCAACAAAAGGAGGATGCAACTGAATTGTCTCCTACATATATGCTAGTATGTATTATATATAAAGGCTTTTTTAATGGAATATTATTGAAATCTACATAATTTTGAAATACATAGTCATACATATTTCTTAAATATACATATTAATGTTACTGTACTTTGTATTTTGATGTTATTTTAAGATTATTTATGTATTTCAATGTTATTTAGGAAATATACATAATTACTATTAAATATTTATGAATAAATGTAAGATATGCATAAAAATAAAAAATTTAATATCTACATGACTGCCTAGGAATTTTTCCTAGAAGCCACCTAGGCACACTGGCATACCAACTAGGTACGTTGGCGTCTTAGTAGCTATATACAAAATTAAAGTCCAAGGTTCTGAAAAATTAGAATTTACATGGAAATGTTAAGATATTGTGGATGCAATTGATCTCTTGTAGATAATGTTGCATTGGATTCTGAAGTAATTTCAACCACACATTATCATGCCATGGAGTTATTTGGACATTTATTGTTCAAATAGTCTCACATTAGTTAAAATAAAGATAGAACTTGAGCTTATATGATGATAGACTTTTTCACTCATTATCAATTGAATTAATTTGATTTCAATTCTTGTTTGAAGTGTTAGGTGGACATTCATCTAAAGTATCATCAATGTATTATAGAGATCAATACTTACTTTTTCCAAGAGTGACATTAAGGTCATTTGATTTGAAAGGAGTCTAGATTAACATGTGCTCATGGACACAAGTATAGCTTATGAGTGCCATTAACTTGCTTGTTTAGCCACTGATCTAAATAAGATTTGGAACATGTCTCTTGCCAAAAACGAAATGTATGCTGTTATGTATAAGATTCATGAGTATAACGTAATGAACATGTTGTTAGAGTAAAATGATCTTGTTATAATGAATGATCCTTATATGGATCTCAATTAAAGTTACTTGTAAGTTAAGTTTCTTATTGGACAAGTAATGGTTCTCTTATACATAGGAAATCCTACTCTTTCTCATCATACAATTACATTATTTTCTTCTCGTCCACGTGACATGTGTTATCTATCATATAAGGTTTTCTTACATTTTTAGTTTCTCTGCTTTTGACAGATACATGTATTATAAGGTTTTTTTCCTATTATCCTTCTTCTATTTGATGATATCCGAGTACAATGATCACGTTGATTTTTCTATTGCAGCATCAGACGCGCTATTTTGGATCGAGGAACCAAGGCTATTCTCAAGTATCTGAAGGACAAACTTCCTGAAAGCCAGTGACCATGTGCTAGACTGCTAGCTCATGTTTGTGAAGTCTTCCACCCAGTTTTGTGATATTTATTTCTCTTGCCTTGTGAATCTTTGAAGAGTAATAATCTGTGCTTGTTTATACGTAAATAATACCAGTTTCAGGTATCTGTTGAGGTAATTTGAATTGTATGTAATGGAAGAAGGATCCATTCAGTTAGATGTTGCAAAGAGTTTGTGGTTATTTGGATGTAGACCTCTTTTTGTGATATCAGACCCTGGATAATGATATGATTTCAATATTTTGTGGTGTTTGGAGATTGGAAATAACAATGATGAAAGAAAATTTATTGATCATTGTCTAGTAATGATGCACCTGCCATTTCCCATAGAACAAATGTTCCCATACATGTATGACAAAAATATAAAGAAAAGAAATCCCTTTTTAAATTTATAAGCTGGTATCTCTAAAGCCATCAGTAAAGAATTTCTCTAGAGGTGTAGATGCATCTCTTTATAAATATATGAAAATATAGAAGTAATCATCTGGATTGTAACATGGTAAATTTTCATTAATCAGATTAGCATTATTCCATAATCTAAATGTTTAAAATTTCATCAATCTTTGTTAAATTTCAGTCTTTGATATTGAAATCAAAATATCTTGAAGAATATAATTTAGATTAAGTTGAAATTTTTATATATAGTAGATTATAGTTCAGACATTTTAATTTAGCTTATGTATGTATGTAGCAGACCCATGGTAGATTGACAGTTTAATATATAAATGACATTGAAATTTCTATACTGACAAATCATGTTAAGGACTGTGATGGACCCATGGCATGATCACAAAAATGTGAATGATTTGAATGCTATCACTTCAAAATCCTCTTTCATGATGGACACATGTCAATGATTTGAATGTTATAGTCATGCATCTTTATTTGAGTGCTTAATCTAACCACTCATACAAGTTAATCTTTCCCCCATTGATTACTAATTTAAGCACCAAAAGGTCTTTATCCTCTTTCATGTTGCTGACCTGCATTGAGGATCAACAATCTGGCATTGTTGCTTGCCACTTCTAAAACATTGCATCACAACTCAGAGTTGCTGAGGTACAAGATTGATTACTGCTTTGTGCAAAACTCTTTCTTTTGATGCCCCTAATCATGTTCCAGTCCAAATCAACAGTATCTCACCAAACCTCCCATTCCAGTAAAACCAGAGAATTGGGAGAGCAATAGCACCTCAATATCGGTATGTGAAAAGGAAGTCTGTTGCCCTTCTTCTGCACTAATTTTTTGAAGGACTAGAGTTGTGCCCATGATGGTTATGAAGATGGCCAATGTTGTATTCGTTTTAAGCTTATGATACATCTTGATCAACCAGGCTTTTTGATAAATGCTTCACAGATCATATGATGCTTACTCAAACCTACTGAACTGATCTGTAGGGCTTATTCAACTTACATGATGGATCACTGAATGGGCATTGGATTTGGACATGACTCCAAGCAAAACAATCCATGATCTCAATTGAGGTAAACCTCCATCCTTTTGAATGTGTTGTTTTTTGTCCCTTACGAGCCAACTCACCATGCACATTTCTATCTAACATTCCATCATTTGAACCCTACATTACCCTCAAGTGCACCACTTCCCATCTGCTTGCTACTAAATCCTCTACTCACTTTAATGATTGACTAAACTATTGATGTGAGGAACTTTCGTGTTTGTTTAAGGGGGTGTTTGTTTTCAACTTTACCTATTATGAAATCAGTTTCAATAATTGTGAAAAATTTAGAGTTGAGAATAATGAAACAAATGATATTGAAGTTGTATAATAAAAATTTATATATGAATATTTGTATGATAACGATAATATGTAAAGATTTATGTGAAATTGGAATTTTTAGAGCTTAAACATACAAAGCTTAAGATCAATTTATTTTACACAAATGGATTTTAAAAGCACAGCAAGGTTACATTCACAATCATTAGCATATATACACACACACACATATATATATATACATAAATAATATGTATTATGTGTCACAGTGCCAGCGCAATAGGAGTATGAGCTTACATTCATACCTCCACAACTTATTATTTAAATATCTTTCAAATATCACTAAGCAAATGGTCCCGTAGCTCAGTTGGTTAGAGCGTTGGTCTTATGAGCCGAAGGTCGCGGGTTCGAGCCCCGCCGGAACCAATCGGGCTTTTATTTTAATTTATTATTTTCATTATTTTATGTTATTTTTTAACAATTTCAAAAGTATAAATCTATGTGGACTAATTTTAATATTACGTGAATTTTATCATATTAAAATTAGTTAATTAAAAAAAAAATATTTACAAATAATATAAAAATATCAATTTCACTCTTTTTTTTTGTTATAAAATTATTTTTTTCAATAACTACAATACGACTACATAATATACGCCGATTATCAATGAATACGAGTCTCACTCAAAGGAAATGATGAAAGGTGATAAACAAGGTCACTAGCCCAGAACCCAAGAAAGCCCACATATAAATAAGTCCATAAGGCCCAGGGCCTAAGGTCCAGTGCCCAGGCCCATAAAACGTAAACACGTCGCCCTCCCGTGCCACGTTCGAGTCGGCGGCGGTTTCTCATCACCCTCGCTTCCACACACTCCTCTGCGCTCATCGTCGCCTCGCCGCTGCGCTGTGCTGCTGCCAACTTCGCCTGCCCCTAGGGTTTTGCCCCGCGCTCCTCGCCGCCAGCCTTCCTCGTCTCGGTCAGATCTTCGTCCCTCCTCCTCTTTTTTTTTTTTTGGTTTCTTAGGTGTAAAATTCATTTACAAAACACATTAGTCGTGGTTCATATCACTTCCGATCATTCACCGCGAATGAAGCTGCTCGTTTGCATAGAAGATCTTAAAAATTGCCTTAGTATTTACATATGGCAAAACATATTGATCGTAGCTCATATCCCTCGAGTAAAGTCTTTCACTTGCGTAAACGATCATAAAAATCGGGCTTAATATTACATATGGCATAAGCATATTGGTCGTAGCTCACATCACTTCCGATTATTCACCTGGAATGAAGTCATTCACTTGCTTAAAAGATCTTAAAAATCGGGCTTAATAATACATTTTGCATAAGCATCACGTCCGACACACTAATGGCTTGCCACACATCACGGAAGGAATCCATAAATGACTGGTCAACTGGAGGAATGCATTAGGACTAATTATATTTCTATCGCAACTTAATTCTTATTTATGATGTTTATTAACCATCTTCTTGTCTTTATTGGTGATCTTCTTAAAAGGCTTTTCCGGTTTTTCTGTTGCTTTTTTGATTTTTGTACTTTTATTGTCAATATCATTTCGTCTTAATTGATAATTATTGTGATAAAAGTTCTGTTATATTGTTTTAAAAATACAGAAGTATTCCGTAAAGTGCAGCCCTTGCACAGTTAAAGTGTAAAACATAAGAGCGTGTGTGACATGTTATTTTGGGAAAAAGCTTATCACACCTGCAATAACACTATGCTGATCATTTTGGTAAAAAAAACTTCTTGTTACCTCATAATTCGTCCTACATGCCAGGCCTATGGTGAAATCGTAAGGCTCCATTTTGGTGTGGAAGGGACAGAGCCCAACAAGACTGTGAGTGTTTTTACTACTTCTGGTGGTGCTAGTAGCCCTAGACATTAAAGAGATGGGGGACATGGGAGATGAGCTGAAAGGGTACCACGTCATCAGGGAAGGCGAGGCTGAAATCCTCATGCACTTGAGTAACACTGTCTTCTTCAATAAGACCCAGGTTAGTGTTAGCTCTCCTCACATCTTTTGATGGCCTGCCTTAATTTGGATTTGATACTTTTTGTTCAGTTTGTCAGATTTCCACAAGGAGGGTCCCTTTTTCCCATTTCACTGATGGATTCAGCTTTGACACTTCACAAATTCTGTTGTTCTATTATTTTACTTTGAGAACCTGGACCATGGCCTGAATATCATTTGTTCTAAAATCGTTGCATCTTTGTTCAAATGGATTATTTTATTCCCGTTTCTATATCAAGCATGACTTTGGTCATTTAATAGATCCCCCTTATTTTATCATTTTAAATTATTTACATTTGTTAAAGATGGTTCACTTCCTACTTTTTTGTTCAGAAATATTTTCACCTTTACTTGATGTGCCTTTTCTCTTTCTCATACAGGCCCTTTTTTTCCCTAGATGTGACTTGTTCTAGACTTACTGTATTTCCCTTTCATCAGTTTTTAATTTATACCACATTGCTACACATTTACTGTCTTTTTGCTGTTGTCTTAATTTCTTGTTAAATTTTCATGCCATTATCGTTTCATTTGTGTCCCACTTTTGCATTTGTGCTGCTTAGGTTGTTCCTTAGATTTTATCACATACTAGCTTGAAGTGATTAATGTAATTAGTGCCTTGACAGGTCGTAGTGGTATTGTTGAGTGCTGGCCATCTATGGTTTTATTACTTTTTGGGCGATTTTCTTTTTGCTGAAATGATAATTTTCTGATTTTGATTTTTTACCCATGGTAAGCAATTGTATGTTGTAATGTTGGAAATGTTATTTGATGATTACGAAGATAGACAGATGTGAGGCATAAGTGACAAAGAATTCAAGATAGATTGGGAGCTACTACCATTGTCAGTTTGGGGGACTAGATGGAGGGTGGGTAACTATAGAATTTTCCATGACATTATATGGATTGAAAATTAAAATGTTTTATAAGATAGGGGTTTGAAAGGGCATTTATTTGATGAAACAGTGTAAATAAAAAATTAATTTAAATACATTTACAAATATAAAATCATTGCAATCATCAAAGTAATATATGTGTGTATGTGTGCATGCATTCGTGTGTGTGAAGATTAGATCATAATTTCTATGTACCTTGTAATATTACTAAAATATGAAGAACAATTTATGATGCACAGATTTATTCAATAATATACACAATGAAGAATCCTAAAAATGTATATAATATTCTAAAAAATATGAACATTTAAAAATAATAAAATTTAAAATAAAAAACAGAGTTCAAATGCTTATGCATGATGTTGAAGATGTACTGAAAACAATTAGGATCGTTGCTTCCTTGGTGTACACCTCATTAAGAATGATGGTTCTGATAATTCACCAGCAGAGACATGGTAAATTGCCATTGAAAGATGTTTTGCATATTGGATTGTGCTCATTTGGATTGTACAACACTGATTCTTCATTATGTGATTGACTGTCATGTGCAACAATTCTTGTGGTGTGCAACCCCTAATGTCGTTGGCAGTTGTGCACAAATGGGGAGCTGGAGCCAATTAGTCAGTTCATTGTTCATTGTGGGGGAACTGGGCCAGGCCTAGTCCTCATGTCGTCCTTTAATAGTCTAGGTTTTTTACGTGAAATAAAATCTCTCTTTTCAGTGTCATTGTCAGTAATTTTTACTGCTTTATTTTATTTTATTTTTCCTTGTACCCCCTTCCAATTTGAGAATGTTTTCATATTTTTGATCGTCCACTTAGTTTCAAATCTCTCCCTTATTTTTTCTACCAGGTTAACAATAGGGATATATCCATTGCTGTTCTAAGAACCTTTATCTCCAAAAGGAAGGAAGAGCATGCTGCATTCTGCAGCAAGAAAACCAAGCTAGAATCAAAGGATCAAGGACAAGCTGTTCCCCATGCATCAGACAGGGATAACTCATGTCAAAATGGAAATTCAAATGATGAACATGCAGCACAGGCAAATAACTGTTCTGTTGCTGCAGATGCTTCAGAAGAACCGTCCAAGTATCCTGTTAGCAAGGAGCAAGGAAAACTTAAGCCACTGAGAGTTCTTGAGGTTTTCTTCAGTCAGCTTATATTATTATATAATATGTGTGTGCATTGTTGTTTTACTGCCTTAGCTTTTTTCTAATAATTGAATCCTTTGTGTAATTTTCATTCAAAAGTACTTGGAACGAAAGGTATTTACTAATTATCTAATCTCATGTTTTGACCATTCTTATCTTTCAGGCGTTGGCTGCTTCTGGCTTGAGAGCTTTGAGATATGTACGAGAAGTTGATGGTATTGACCATATTGTTGTGCTAGACAATGATAAAGGTATATTTTATGTATTGATAGGATCATAGAATCCATTTAGATTTCATACATGCTGAATTTCCATTAACATATGCTCTTTGTTTAATTTAATGGAGTAACTCTATTTTGATATTAATCATTTTGCAATCTATCTTAAATGAATGCATCTTTCTTTTGCAGCATCTGTTGAAGCTTGCAAGAAGAACATAAAATTCAATGGTGTAATTGCTGCAAAGATTGAAGCTCATCTAACTGATGCTCGGGTTTACATGTTAACACACACAAAAGAGTTTGATGTGGTAATTTTGCATTGCATGCAACTTATTAACATGTTTCAGAAATGTGCAACATCACAACTCAAATTGTTGTTTGTTCTGTAGCTTTTGCTTGGAAATCTTGTTTTTAATTGTTAGTTTGTAATACGAGATCTTCCATTTTTGCTTATATGCGGATATGATTGTTGAAACTGGAAGAGAATGGGGATTTGTAGTTGACATTATGTTAGACGGTGGTGTGGGTTTTATGGGTGGATGGGAACTCACTATTAGATTGGTGTTTCAGAGTTCAAAGATGGATGAATTTAATCTCTCTTCTAGACATCAGGCAAATGGTTTACACAGGACATGGGAAATCAGCAAAATCTTTGTAAACTTTTGGATCAGGTTGATTGTTTGATAACTGGAGTTTTTATGTACTATTTTTTCTTTCAATGGTAATTTTGTTTTTCAAAACGTTTTCATTATTTTGCGTAGCAGTTTTGATCCATTGCAACTGTGAGAGAGCGTCATATACTAGAGATATTTGGAAACTTGTGGGAGATTGTCCTAAAGTGTCTAAAAGCAAAGTATTCTGAACACATAATTCACCCTTTTTTCTATTAATAATTAGTAAAGAACTTAAATGGAAGGGAGCTTAAATTTTTGCAACTGCCATAGAAAAAGGAACTATCATTGGTTCTATTTTGGATCCATTGTTTCTTCTCTGTGTGATTCGAATCTGTCTGCATCCTAAGGGACATTAAATCATATTCTTAAAAAGTAAAATGCATGCTAAAGTGATTAATTAAAAAGAAAAAGTTTTTCATTTGCCTGTTTTTTGGTAATTGAATCATTTCAGACCTATCAACTTCGTTAAGCAGTTCTTTTGCATTACATAGTGATTATTGATTAATTTTGAATCTATTTTAATGCTCAAATTTCCATTGCTTTATTGTTTTCTGACATTTAAACTATTTATTCTTCCAGATTGACCTTGATCCGTATGGTTCACCTTCTGTGTTCTTGGATTCCGCAGTTCAGTCAGTTGCTGATGGTGGAATATTAATGTGCACTGCAACAGATATGGCTGTGCTCTGTGGGGGGAATGGAGAGGTGTGCTACTCCAAGTAAGATCATTTTCCTCTCTATCTAGCTGGTCAAAAAATGTCTCTCTTTCTAAAAGAATGTATACCACCAGGAAAAAAAACACTAACCCAATGATCAATCAGGTATGGTTCTTACCCAATGAAAGGAAAATATTGCCATGAAATGGCCTTGAGGATTCTCCTTGCCAGCATTGAGGTTCTAAAAAAGTCACCTGAATATTTACTTTAGTAACTGTACTATCTTTTTCAATAATCAATGCTTCCATTTTCTAACTTACCACAGGCACATGCAAATCGTTACAAACGATATATTGTACCCATCCTTTCTGTGCAAATGGACTTTTATGTTCGGGTTTTTGTCCGCATTTATACGTAAGTTGCTTGTCTATTTATGTGATTAAAATATCTCTATATCTTACACTTTATGTTTATGATTTTAAAAGTACTTGTCTTATATTTATACAGTTCTGCAAGTGCAATGAAGAATACTCCACTCAAGCTATCCTATGTTTACCAGTGCGTTGGGTGTGACTCTTACCATCTGCAGCCCCTTGGGAGGACCATCACCAAGGTACATTTGTTATTCTATCTTCTGTTTCTGTGACTCTATTGAATCAAAACTAATGCTTCTCAAACAGAAAGGGGACTTGGCATCTATATAAATTTATGGTATTTTTTTTTCTTTTTGTGATTTTCAAGAATAATAGTACAAGATTTCTGCCTGGTTTTGGTCCTGTGGTCCCACAAGAATGCAGTGATTGTGGTAAAAAGTTCAACATGGGTGGACCGATTTGGTCTGCACCAATCCATGATCAAGAATGGGTAGCTTCGATATTAACAAGTGTTAAGTCCATGAAAGAGAGATATCCTGCATATGACAAAATCTCATCTGTATTGACGACAGTATCAGAGGTACGATCCAATCACACCTTTAAATTTTGTCTTTCCTTGTATCTTATTTATATTTAGAACAAATGTTGGGTACTTGGATCTTAGGTCTAATGAATGGTCTATATGATCAAGACGTGTACTTGATTTTACCAAGAAAACTATATCCACCACTTTAATGTCTGTTATCTACATTTGCAATTCTACTGTGATTGTTGAAATTCAAGTTTTCTGGTATTCTGAGATTGCACTTTAATTTATACAAGCTGGAATCCTGTTATGGGCACCATATGTCAGAAGCATATTATTCCAGATAAAATGAGCTCAAAGTTGTGATTGTCCTTAAATTCTTAAAGAATGATATAGTTATTTGATGATGATGTTTAATTTGATAATTCATTTCAAAATCAATACCATGTCATCTAAATCTCAATTTAATAAATAAAATAAAATAAAATAAAAAAATCTCAATTTAATAGCGTCTGCTACAACCAAGGGACCTTAAACATGGTCCTTGTGCTATGCATAGCTTCACTCTATGGAAATTGTTGGTTTTAATCTGTCATTTCTGCTATGCAGTCCTCATGTATTGGTCATAACCGTGCAAAACATGCCACTTACGTTTTTTTTATGGTACATACACAGGAGTTGCCTGATGTTCCTCTATTTGTCAGTCTTCATAATCTATGTGCCACTCTCAAGTGCACCTCCCCGTCAGCAATAATTTTCCGCTCTGCCGTGATAAATGCTGGGTATCGAATCTCAGGTAGCCATGTGAACCCACTTGGCCTCAAGACTGATGCACCTATGAGTGTGATTTGGGACATCATGCGCTGCTGGGTAATCCATGGATGCTTTTTTTTCTTTTTTCGTTATTACTTGGTTCACTTAAGACAGAAAATTTGGTCATACGCTTGAAATTGTTTCTGTTAACTAGTTGTGTTGGTTTTTATAGATTAAAAAACACCCTGTTAAGGCTCAGCCACCTGATCAGTCTGGAACTGTGATCCTTGCCAAGGAACCAAAGCTGCAGGTGTGTGATTCAACCATTCTACAGCCATTACTATACCACTGAAAATTTATCTGCTAGGTTCTGGAAAGCAAGGTTTGCAATACTGCTTGCTGTTTTTTTTTAAAAATGAAAATGGAATTTCAAAATTGTATAGAATTACAAAAAATATCAACATGAATGAAAATAAGTAAAAAAAAAAACAGAATTGTGAAAAGTGCAATTTTTAAATGGGAGGGAAAAAATAATTACAGAAGTTAAATGTGTAATTAGTGTCATCACCACCACACTTTAATACCACCACTGCAGATGACCAAAGGTGCAGGTGTGTGATTCAACTATTCTACAGCCATTACCACCACTGAAAATTTATCTGTTAGGTTTTTGAAAGAAGGGGCTGCAATACTCGTTGCTGTATTTAAAAAAATGAAAATGGAAATTCAAAATTGTATAGAATTACAAAAAAATATCAACATGAATGAAAATAAGTATAAAAAAAACAGAATTGTGAAAAGTGCAATTTTTAAATGGGAGGGAAAAAATAATTACAGAAGCTAAATGTGTAATTAGTGTCATCACCACCACACTTTAATACCACCACTGCAGATGACCAATTCCACCATTGTTGTAGGCAAACTTTGCACGCGCGGTTGCATCCCTGAGCAAGGCACAAGCCAAAAAGGTGGCGCGCTTCCTTCCTAACCCCGAACGGCATTGGGGCCCCAAGGTTAAAGCAGGTCGGCAGATCACAAGCAAGCATGCTTCTCTCCTAGGTCCAGATAAGGTGAATGGGGCAATCCATCCCGAGAAGGTTGAAGCCATGGAGTTGATTCCACCAGAGACGGATGGCTCGATTGATGACAATGACCAACCCGACTGCAAGCGCCTGAAGGTTAACGAAGATGGTAATTCTCTCTCAGAACAATAATAGTGTTTTTTACGTATTTTTAGAAATGGTGGGAAATCATATGAAATGGGGTAGGAAATGATAAGTTAAAATGTTCATCGTTTCTTATCATTTTTCATTAATTCTAAAAGCACAAATTCTCCTTTAATTTCAAGATGCACGCTTTTAGCCATCTAAGAAGGAAAGGCTCGCATGCATCCATGCATGTACCCATTGCTTTGTTCTATTTAAAATTTGGTTGCTTCTTATTGACAAGCTCACAACTCCAATGATAATGATGCCTTATTTTTTCACTCATTACTACTGTGGACAATCTGACCTTAACTAGTGTGTTAAAATTGAGAATAGTTTTTTATCAACTTTGGGAGTTGTATAAAATTGAAACTAGAGTTGGTTTTCGCAAATGAAGTTGAAATTATATCATAATTTAAGTAATAAAAGTTTATACATTAAAATTTGTACAGTAATAATGATGTTGATAAGTCCTTTGTGTCGAGGGAATTCATAGGTTTACTTGTTTGTGTAAATGAAATTAAATTTAATTCATTTTTGTTAGTATCGTTCACTCTTCAATTTAAAACAGAAATGAAGTTCGAACTTATGAAGTATGAATTGTTTGAAATTCTGTCAGTTCAAGTTTCGTCATGGAGTATGAATCGTATAGAATTCTGTTAACTCAAGTTTCCTGCTTCCATCTGACTACAATAACTTTTAATTCTGTTTAATTTTGAAAGGTACATAAATATTTTAATTCATTTCCATCTAATTCAATTTTACTTAAGAAATGAATTCTCATTAATTTATTTTTGATTAATTTTACATGTACAAATGAAGTTGAAATTATATCGTAATTTGAGTGATAAAAGTTTATACATTGGAATCTATACAGTAACGATGATGTTAACATAAATTTTGGAAATTTGAAAAAACTAAAAATAAATGGAGCCAAAGAAACCTTGAATGGGAAGGAGTAAGCTCAAAAGGGCAGAAGATCCCATGTCTCAGTGGTTTGCTTTGAAAGACTTGTGTTCTTCATTGGTGTGTGGATTGTATTTATTACAATTAAAAGGCATTGTGATTTGTGAAGTCCGATGGGTTTGTTTAAGCGGTAGAAGTAGGTAATGTGATATTTAAATATTGATGTAAATATTTTGATATAATTTTTTAATATAAAATATTAAAATTATTATAAAATATTGTAATATATAATAAAAAAATAAATATACATAATAATTATCTCATAAACAACCAAGACTATATTTCCATTCCACCTACCCAAACCTATTAGCACCTCTGCCATTATTGGAAGTGATGGTAACAAACAATGGATGTGTTTGTTTGCAAAGGTAACAAATAAGTGGTAAAACATGTCACTTATAATGTTACGATATCGTGATATATTATTATATTGATGATAATAAACAATATCGATAGTATTAATTACGTCATTGAGTAGATGTTTATTTTTAGTATAACGGTAACATTACAATAATATAAACTACGAAAGTGATATCTTATCAAAATGCAGTAAAATTATTTTAATTCAAAAAAAAAAACTACTGTGTTTGAAAATACTCTTAACAAATGTAAAAACTACTGAGCTTATTTGCCTGATGCACTTTTTGACTCATTTTTTTTACTCTTTCCCTTCTTTAATCTTTTGCTTTAGACCTTACGTGGTTTCACATTTATGTCTCTCATTAATTAAAACACCTTAGATTATTGCCTTTAAGGTTAAGTTTTTCAGTTAAAATGCATAATAAATTATCAGATGAGAAATTATATATGAAACTTTACGTAATAACGGTGATATATAAGATTTTAAAAATACGAGAAAAAATCGAAGTCTTACACTGCATTTGATTACGTCTCTTGTAATAAATAATAAAAAATCACGTTATCATGACGTGAAATTTCCTAATACATTTTTTAAATATTTTTTCATCGTGACATTAATTACACCAATATTTATATATTTTTATTACATAAATGTTACACTTTTACTTAAATGTTAAAATAAATATAAATATATATATATTTCTTTATCTCTTAAGAGTTTCTCTGTCTCACCAACTGACTTGAATTTTAAAATACAATTTTGTTTTATCTGATGAACATGGTTTTTTTTTTCTTTCCACTTTTGGAATCGATGAAGTCCACACTCTCGTGTTAGACTACTCTATTTATTTACAGGATAATTATTATACATTTTTGTTTTTCATTGTATATTTTTATTTTTTACTGTATATTTTTATTTTTCACGTAATATTTTACAGTAATATTTACTAAATAATTTTAATATTTTACTTTAAAAATTATATTAAAATATTTATATCGTAAATTATATATATTTTTAGAATAATATGAATTTTATTTTACCGCTTAAACAAAAGATGAAAAAAAAAGAAAACAAAACGGTTATTGGAAAGTTTGCAAAAAAGCCCAGGTGGGGGGTGGCGGTGAGACGTATCTGGGAATCGTGCGAAAGGCGAGGGGTACCGATCCAAACCTCCTTCTCCTCCTCCGCCTCCTTTCCGATCCTTCCGCCCTGCGAAATCCGACCGCCCGCCGTCCGCCGTCTTCCATGCATGTGCGGTGAAGGCTCTTCCCTCGAGGAGGTCATGGACGTGGGGTGCTGCGGCTGCTTTGGATTCCTGAGGAAGCACAACCGGGCGCACCCGGGGGCGCAGTTCTCCCAGGCATGCCTGCTCCCGGACGGCGGCATGGACGACGTCGACGCCTGGGGCGAAGGGCCCCCCAACGTCGTCAACGGCAGGGCGGCGTCGTCCTCCAACCGCTGCGTTCGGAGCACCGAAGAGATCCTCTTGGCCAGGGTCCGGGACGGACTGGTGTGCCGGCAGATCCCCGTCAAGGTGACCGCACGTGTCACGCATTCCAAGGTGAGGGGTGGGTTTTACTTTTTCATCGCATGCTTTTGGAATGGTCGATCACATTGCCTGATTTCTTAGACGAAACAACAATGATGATGATGATGATGATGTTGCTTTTTGCAGTCGGGTCGTTGATTTCCTTGTTTTCCTCTCTGATTATTCTTCTTTCTTGTCTGTTGTAATCAAATTGGCCAAATGCATGATCAGGATGGAAACGGGAACAAAATGTTGAATGAGTTTGTCCGAGAAGGTAAACTCGGTTCGGGAAGTTACGGCAAAGTGGTAAATGGATCAACACATCTCTCTTGATTTAGGGTTAACAAAGAAGTGTTTTTTTTTTTAAAAAAAATAAATTCTCACGGTACCTATCTTGCAACATGTTAGGCACTGTACCGGAACATCAATGATGGAAGGAAATACGCGATCAAGGTGCCGTTTCATTCAAACTCGATTTTTTCCAGTACACGCCATATATATCATATATCAATTGAACAATTTTTTACCAAAATATGAAAACACGAAACTTTCTCTGTGCCATATGGTACCATATAAAGGAAGAGATATTATTTGTGTGGTATAAGGTATCTCATAGAATTTACAAAAGGTGAGTTCATTTCTCCTCAATCATGATTTTGGTCCCTCTTTTGTTTCCTTTCCCTTTGAACCTTTTCTCAGAAGTTATAAAGATCTTACGCTTGAGTTGTACTAAAATGCTTATTACCTCCATCAATGCTAAGAAAAGTGAATTGAAAAGTGAAAAGTGAAAACCAGTTTGGTTTGGCCGGCCAGACCATCAATAGGATGCTTATTAATGGCTTCCCAGTCTTGTAAATTTCAATGAAACATTTTTATGATTAAACTGCTGGACTGCTTGGGCAGGGTGGTTGAATTGACCCGTCAAACTGCTTCAATTAAAAAAAAATAAATCAAAGTTGTAAATACCTGGAGATGTCTTGATTATCCTAAACAATTAGTTCATGCATTTTTTTCCTTATTTTCCTTGTTTTCTTGATTTTTAGTTGTTCAATTGCAATTTACCATGGTATTATGATGACAACTTATTGAAATGGTTGAACCGTTTCTGAACTGGTTCAGAAATGGAAATGGTTTATCTCTTCTATGTTTGGTTCACTCTATTTCCCATGACATGGGCTTTTACGATTGATGGTTCTACAAGCTATTTCATATTATAACTTCCATATAAACATGATTTTTCCGGAAATAATCAGTTGAACATTACATTAGGGAGGACTCTTGCAGTGTTCTTTCTCATTTGGGATTCAGAGCGACCAGGCAACATGCAAAAATCCAATATTTCACCAATTTCATTGACCCGAGACCTTTTCAAGTTCTTAATAGAAAATTATTTCATTGCCTTCAGCAGTTGTTTATCCTAAATCAAAGCTCTGCAGGTGTAATACTACCTAAATAAAAGGTGCAGCTGGAGTTGGTGAACCACTTCTGATGAGAGAGAAACAAATAAAGTTTTTTTGCATGGCTCCGAAGACACTTTACTTGAATAAGCTGCTGTTTCCCAGTTGCATACTATCAGGGCCAATTCCCTTGGCACTACCCATAAATGCCTAATCTTCATTCAATTTTTCCTTTGTATTGGAATCCCTTGAAAAATTTTCACTTATAGTTCATGCTAGAAAAATCTACCCATGTGATGTACAAATTTGGATAAAAACTGAACTCTTATTTGCTTGCTTTGTATCATAGATTCAGTTTTTGGAATATCTTCAGAAATTGCTTAATGAGTTAACATTTAAAATAAATATTTAGATACTAATGAGGATGATTTTGGCACGTTGACCATTGGTGGGCAATGAAACATGCATTATCTTGTATGGTTATCAATGCCTTTTAGATTTAAATGCATACTTATGAATTGTTTTTTACTCAGGTCTTCAACAAGCCACATTTACAAAAGCTGCATGTAGCACCATCAGAAACTGCTTTGTCTGATGTCATGAGAGAGGTGAGTCATTTGTTTTGATTTTACATTAAATACTGTTGACAATGTTCAAAACACTGATATCAAGTTGGGCATTGGATTGAGCTGAGCATCTATTACATCAAGTGACAAACCTTTCGAAATTAAATGGGTGCAAGGAAATTCTCCAAGTCCTTAGAAATTCAATAGAGACATGGAAATATACCACCTGTTCATAGTAAATATTTTGGACAGTGGCATTGTTTTAGAGCTAATTAACTGGTGAATTTGACCCACATCATGCTGAACTATCTATTAAGCAGATATACTTCTAAATTTGATTACAAGTTGGATATTTGGATCTATGATGATTACGTACAGACCTTAGTTGCATCATCAACAGCCTTAAGAGTGAATATAACGGCCTACTGAATGTTGATGTTTTCCTCATTTCATTAACTGCAAAGCTTCTATGAATTTCTCTAGATTTGATTTTTGAATATGCTTAATCTTTCCAACTAGGATCAGTTTCTTGTCAGTCCAATATTTACAAAAGAAACCATATATACCTTTTTTGGATAGAAAGTTATTGTTCTTTCACGTTTTTAATATAAACCTTTCTTAAATGGTGCAATTGTTTTAGAGAAAAATGGAATCCAAAATTTATAAATACAATCTGTTGGGATTAACATTTAGTTTCCTTTTGTTCAGGTTGCCATAATGAAAATGCTGGATCATCCAAATATTGTAAATCTCATTGAGGTGATTGATGACCCAAACACAGATGATTTTTACATGGGTATTTATTGACACATTGTTCCTTTCTTTCTTATGTTTACCATACTGCTGCTTGAGTGTCATGCTGTGTTTCCCTGTACTTGCTTTGGTAAATAGTGGTTGTGGTAGATGATTGTTTTATTGTGCAGTTCTTGAGTACGTTGAGGGAAAATGGGTTTTTGAAGGCTCTGGTCCACTTTCTAGCTTAGATGAAAGAACTTCCAAAAGATACTTGAGAGATATTGTTGCAGGATTAATGTATCTTCATGATCATGTAAGATCACCCTTGTTTTGTTCAGTAGTATACAATATGATTACTTCTATTTGGTTTTGACATTCCGCACTTATGGTTGCAATGCAATTTTATATGATATGAACTATGAACTACTCTGTCTATCAGAAAATAGTTGCCTTATTCTCATTGCTTACTAGTCTAGTAATCTTGAAGCTTTAGATAAGTTTATTTGTTGATGTTACCCAAAATTCACATGAATAGCTATCTTTTCTTCCAAAAAATTACCCAAGATTACTCTTTCACGTGAATATATATCTAGTCATGGATATCATGGTGCACCTACGTAGATGCCAAGGTGTTATAAGAGGCTATGCATTTTAAGGCCTCACCATATGTTTATATATATATATATATATTAAAAAACTCATTATATTTTATTTTAATCGACCTTTTTATTTCTATATTATAACTTTGTGGTATAAAATCTAGTCTACGGCCTCATTTGGCTCAAATTATGCATGTGCAAATTATGAGATTCTTGGATTATGATCATATTTTGAACCAAAACGTGTGAGATGACATATTATGATTTGAGTCATGCTAATTTTTAAAGTTGGTTTGTGCATTGCATCCAATAATCTAGATAATCAAGATTGAGGATAATTATGAGATTTTTGGGTCAATTATAGTACTTTCAACTTTTGCATCATCTCATAATTTGAACCAAACTAGCTAGTCATCGGTATGTCAAAATTTTACTGATTTTTCATGCCTTGTTCATGCATGATCTAAATTGGCATAATGGAATCCAGTATAATCTGAACCAAATCATTCCTACAATGCGTATTTCCCAAGTGTAGTATTAATGGAGGCATTATAAACAATTCCAAAACATTTTAAGGGAAAAGACCCATTTTTTTAATAATCCTTGTCCTTACTTTCAAGCCATTTCATTTAGTACATTCCATATTCTGGCATTGAAGCATGCTGTGTGATTTATTTTTCAATTTCTGAATATTCTTTTGGTCTAAATTTTTGAATAAAACTTATCACACATTGCTGCAGATGTATGTAACGCTGTCTGCAATACACTTGTATATCTCTATGTTCTGTATTATTATTCGATGAGCTGCTACAATTTGTTTATTATATTGGTTTCATTGATTAGACTTCCTTTACAAGACATATTGTGGATAACTTTGTTGATCTGAAATGTGGTTGTATCACAAAAAAAAACTTAAATTTGGTTTTATTCACTATTTTTGTTCATACAGAAAATCGTCCATGGAGATATTAAACCTGATAATCTATTGGTGACAAGAAATGGGAACGTGAAGATAGGGGATTTCAGCGTAAGCCAGGTGTATGAGGTATTGATTTTATTTGCTGGTAAATCTTCTCCTTGTGTTGAAATATTATCAGTCTGCTATAATCTGTTTTATCTGGTTTTACTAATGAGCTCCACTTTTTTATGACTTCTTGGAAAGGTTATTTATGGACTCAAGTAGAGTCCTCGTGGATTGTTTAGAAGTTCAATGTAGTGATAATGGATGGTGGCTTTGTTAGATTTAAGTGGATCATTTTGTATTCACCAAGAATAGCCAAACAGGATGTCTTAGTTTTCCTATAGAAACAACAGAATTATACTTTCATTAAGGAAATACGTCTTTTGATCTTGTTGAGTGGGCTCCTGCATTCTATGACAACACATCAAAGATGCTGGAGGATGTTTGTAGTGTTAGATCCTTTCATGTAGATATTGTCATTTTATCAACTTATTGGTAAGTTGATCTGCTTGATTTACACGTCCAGACATGACTTATGTGGTTGGACTCCTTGGTATATACATCAGTCTAGGTTGGTGCATCGGCAAAGTGCCCTGTGTTTTTGCCTATGTTAAAGGCAACCTAAATAGAGGCCTTGATTTATTATAGTAGGCATGGTCATCATGTGCACATTTGGGGCCTTCGTGGATTTTAACCGTGAAGTGACAAGTCAACAGTAGGTTGCTACACTTGTATGATAACAGTCTAGTCATGTAAAGGAGTAAGAAATAAAATGCAGCATCTCATTTTCATTTCATAAACAAAGTACAAGTCCATGGTAGAAGCAATGTGTTGTGGTTTTGCTTACTTACAATTGAACTTGGTTTCTTTTATTACAATGCCCACTGTCTGCAGTGGAGCATGAATGGTTCAAGTCACTATATTTAAGGGGGGTTTGTGCACCCTTAGAAAGGTAGGAAATTGAAAATTCAAAAACTTTTCTAGATTTTTAGGTGTTTGTGTGAGACGGTAATCTAGGAAAAATTTTCTGACGTCTCTACCATCGTCGTGCTCATCGCTTGTGTTGCTGCCAAAAGGATGTTCGATAAAATCGAAAAAAAAATAAATTTAATATAAGATATGAAATAAAAACTAAATATTAAAAAATACTAACAAATTTAATATTTATAAATTTTCTGAAATTTCCGTAACATGCACAAACATCCTTAAAAAAATTTCTTTTTCCTGAATTTGTAACATACACAAACGGACCCTTACTGCCAATAACTCAACTTTCCATGAGTGTATCCAAGTCCATTGAGGTCAATTGTCAGTTTGTTCACAATATGGTAGTAATGGTACTATACTCATATTTTATACTTATTCTTGTGGCAACTATCATACATATTCATTGAAGGATTGAGTGTAGGAGTTTCTCAATCATTAGTTATATAACGAGTTGGATGGGGTATATTTGATAGATATTCTCTAGCTTGTGGGTTATAATATATATATACATTTTTTTTTCTTCTAAAACGTGGTTTCTGAAAACATAGAAATGCTGATGTTCTTGAAGTTCTATATGACCAAATCAAAAATTAGCATAGAAGCAGTGTAAACACACCCTCAAACAAATATTGTGAATTTTGAAGAATGTGGTTATTCATAGCGCCCTTAAATGTGGAATGAAATTATAAAATCTTGATTTTTCTACGTGAATTGTTACGACTTCCCATGTAAATGTCAAAGATTACAGTTTACTCTTTTACCAATATAGAATGACAACGATGAGCTTCGAAGATCGCCCGGGACTCCTGTTTTCACCGCACCTGAGTGCTGCTTGTGTGAGTGTGATCTAGAAACCACAAGAGTATAATTGACCCTTCTTTCTGTTTACCCCTTTTGATTATTACTTCAACATTTCTGAATCTTGATGCTAATACCATTGTGTAGGTTTGACATATCATGGTAGGGCTTCTGACATATGGGCCGTTGGTGTCACACTATATTGTATGATATTTGGTCAATATCCATTTCTTGCTGACACACTGCAAGATACCTACGACAAGGTGTTTGCTGCTTTTCATATCTTATCCTCTCTTCATTGTCAACCCTTCAAGTTTGATCTGCGGTATGCTTCTTGTCCATAGATCGTTCATAATCCGGTATGCTTACCCAAGGATATCAATCCTTCACTAAAGAATCTCCTTGAAGCACTTCTATGCAAAGGCCAGTGAACTACTAGTTATTATATTCCATCTCATTTGTACGGGGCTCTTGTTACCCCCTGGATTTCATCAACTGCCAAGCATATGTTTATATACATCATATGTATATGTATGCATATTAATCTTAAGTCCCGGTTGCATCCACAGATCCCAAAAGCAGAATAACATTACGTGGCATTGCAGAACATCCATGGGTGATCAGTGATGACGGCCCCATACCTGAATACATGTGTGTGTGCCAACGTAAAGCCATTGAAAGACGGGCATCTTCTGAACAAGCAAAGGTCGGTGATGTCGTTTACTCTTAACAAGTTACCATCTATTTTTGTCAAGATTTAGAAAAAATTGAGCCTTCCCTATTATTATTATTATGATCGAGAAATTTACCTTCCGTGTTAGATTTGTGGATAGGCTGCCATTTGTTGTCATGTTTGTAAAACACTTAGTGTTGAAATGGCCAACACAAGGCACTATTGTCTTGTAAGTGATAAATGCCACACTATTAATTTGTTTATAATGGTAATATTTTTGTGTTTCCTCTCGAATATTTAAATTTTTGAAAGAAGTTGGTACATGCTGAAATATGCAGTTTTTGATGAGCAGTGTTTCTGAGAAAAGTAACACACAAGCAACATTTCATGACGAACCCTAGGAGATTATTGATTACTTTGGTACCATCATGATCGACTTTTGTCATTGCTTCTTTCAAATTACATGCAAGAATGTTAGAATCAGCAAATGGAAATGTTGTGATGAACATTTGGTTCCTTTGCTAGGCTATAGCTCTTTGAAGGCATACTCCATATACCAATATCTGCCATGTCTCCAATCATTTATCCCTGCTTCATATGCCCTACCCAAGTCTCTATTGAAAGCGCAAAAGGTCTTGGAAGAGAAGGCTAAATAACATTAGAAAATGCTGTTGTTGGTGGATGTTATGTACCTGAAGATTTACTAAAATACCTCTTTCAATCATATGTACTTAACATAAATTGAACCCACCTTTCTCCCTCCACACCTCCCACAGCCCCTTCCCCAACTCTACCCATAGGACAAAACTCACCATCTATGCTCCTGCATCCCCTCCAACTCTTCTTTGCTGCAATTCCACCACCACAACTACATCCCTAAATCTTAAATCCTAATCCCTTTGACCCATCAAGTATGGCCAGTAACCTGGAGAAGCTGATTCTTGTAACTTGGTTTTCAATTCTAAAAAGGATTATATTATAAGCAAACAATGATTTATTTAAAATCCAGGGAATGCTATAGAAATGTCATCTCAAATCATTACTCCTGTTCTTCACTCATTTAATTCTCTATAAGACGTGTGTTATCATACTTGATGTATGAGTAGTCCCTAAGAAAGTAAGCATCCAACATACCTCAGATTCTCACATAAGAATCATTCACCAACCTCACTTATTCACTCTAGGAGTAGGAAAAAGTGATTTTCAGGTGAACGATTTTGAGATGAAAAGAGAAAGAAAAGTGATTTTTATAATAGAAGTAGATTGGAGAATATGAATGCTATCATGAAAATAAGAATACTTTTAAAAGTTAAAAGTACAGGGAAGTGAACAATCTCCATAGCTATATATATATATATTTATAAACTGTCAACTGGAGAAGTTGAAGCTTCTCCCTCCCTCTCCAGAACCATCCATTGAGAACCATACCTCAAACAGGATTAACAAGCAGCAAGAATCAGTCACAGAAACCCCCTTTGGTGGTCGGTAGCCTTCAGAAGTGAGGGGGGGGGGGAGCATGCGTACATATCATGCAAACAGAAAGACCCCTTTTCCTCAAGAGAAACAACAGTGATACTGCCCACTGAGAGAAGCCCTGCAACTGGTCCGCCTGCATTGTGTCATTTCCTTCCCCCTTGTGGTTTACATCACTCCGTTCACACTGTTGAGTAGCAGCAATGTCAGGTCTTTATCATGCATTGTCAGTCACTGTTAAGATATTAGAGAATGGAGATGTGGAAGATGTGCTGGGAAGGTGAGAGGATTATGCCATTGGATATCCATTACCCAAAGGGTCCCCTCTCTCTTCTTCCCCTTCAGGTGCATCTGCAATCTGTCTGCTTTTCCTCTGGTACAAGTGGCAAAAAAAGCTGCCCCTCCAGTATAAGATGCTGGCCTTTTCCTTTCAAAGAACAAAAAGAGAGGAAAATTTCATGAGCATCATCGATCAACTCTTACTTTTTTTATTTAATATGAAAATAGATACTATAAAAAAAAAGGGTTTGGGATTAAATTTTCATGCAAACAAGAGCAACCTGAAGGTTCTGAACTACCAATAAAATTACAAACAAACAAGTGGAAACAGTGTGATTAGGAAAAGGTTACTGAAGTGATCTTTTCCACCAAGAAGCATAAAGAGATGTTTGTGTACGTTGAAAAGTTTTTAAAGAATCGCAGGTTATTGTGTGGAAATGAATGGAATGCAGCATGTTGAAATGAATCATTTGTGTGGCTCCTCCAGCTCCAATTCTGCATTTTTCAATTGCAGTTTTTGAAGTAGGGCTTGTATGATGTCAAAAAATTGATGGAAAATTTTTTAAGGTTTCATCAACGATCTTTTAATTTCACACAAACTTCTACATGTTATTGTTACCATATAAATTTTTGTGTATATATTTTTATTTTACAATTTACCGTGAAACTCAATTCTATCTGGTAATAGAATTCAACTTCTAACTTTTCACTGCATTTGAATTTAAAACATCTTGTTATTAAACATACTTTAAGCCGATCAAAATTCAAATGTGACTTTGGTTAAAAGGCTACAATTCACCTCTTTTATTTGTCATGTAACGTATATGTTTGTTTATGCGTTATATTTCATGTATATCTATCTTTCATTATACATTATAATATTCTACAGCATCATTTACAAAATAATTTTTATGTTATTTACGATTTATTAGATATAATAACTCTAAAAACACATTATCATTACAACTCTAAAAAAATACTATCATGTATTAGCATAATAAATATTTTATTTATTATTCATCTAACTTTTAAAAAAATATTATCATATTTTTTCATTGTAAATCGTAAAAAAATTGTGAAATTTACTTCACCGTACAAATAAACAATCCAATAGAATTGATCGACGTATCTTTGTTGCATACGCGTTCCTTGCTTTCAGCAGCTTTGGATTCAAAATTAAGAAGCATGAGTTCAGCAATCTGGAGTTTTACTACTGGGATATAAATAAATAAAATATTCTTTACTTCCGTACCAACGAAAATTTTCGTAATTACATGTATATATGTCAGCCAAATATTTCTATTCAGATATTTAAGTATTTTCAAAAAAATATGAAAAAAATTTAAATTTTTTTATCATTATAACTATAAATTTTTTTCACTTATTAAGTCAAAAAAAAATTTTATAGTTAGCAATACACTTTTTTAATATCGTACATTTTATCTAACCTCATTCGAACCATTGCTAAATTTATAATTACACGGAAAATGTGAAATAATATTTGAAATGTTAAAATATAGAATATTTATAAATTTTTTAAATTAATTTTTCAAACTTTTCGTAACATTGGTCTTTAAAAAAAAATTAAATTTTTTTTGTTTTCTAATTTTACTTTTTTTTCTTAAAATTTCATTTTTTAAATTTTTGACATGTACGGACCATACCCTTACGTGCCAATATAGCTTTATGACTATGACTAAAATATCCTTAATTATTTTTTATATATTCAAAAAAAAAAAATTAATTCAACCAAGTACAACTAAAATAACATAAACTCAAAATCCAAATCAACAAAACATGGGCGGTATTAAAAATATCCTTAGATATAAATCTAACTAATGGCAACTTAGACATTATTTAAAGTTGGCTAAATTATAATAATTTGATATTTATTAAGTTATATATTTAAAAATATTTGTATCTTTAAAAAAATATGAAAAATGATAAAAAATAAAAAAATTAATTTTTATTTTTTTTTAAAGATACAGATCTCTTCATAAAAAATTTTATTTGATACAAATACTTTTATGTGAGCTGGATGAGCATTTATGTGATTTAACATGCATGAACATCAGAAACTAATAAACTAATGGCCCAGAAATCTGAGCTGGCTAATGATTGGAAGCCACCTATGGTGTTCTTCTCTTTTTGTTTTTTTCTTTTGCCATATTTATTTGTACATTTGTTATTATATATTTTTGATTAGGATACACTACAAACAGTTATAAAATAATTTTTATATTTTATATTAAAAATTATTTTAAAATACAGTAATTTTTTTTAAAATATAAACTTCATTTCACTTAATTTTATCACTTAAACAAATATAACCTTTAATTTCTTTGTGTAATATAAATTTTTATCATTTTAATTATTATATAATTTTAATTTTATTTACGACCGTACAAATTATAATATATAAATTTTTATGGTCAACTTCAAATTCAAACTCTATCAACTACCTAACAAAAAACCTGTTTCCAAGCACATCTCCCCACCAATTGCAGAAGTGAGAGGGAAAGGAGAGATGCCCAATGAATTGCCAGAGCAAGAGTTTTCAAATCTCTGGTACAGGACAAGGTGGTGATTTGTTGGACAGCTGCGCGGGTTTGAATTGGAGTTGCGGTGGTGCTCTCCGGAAGCCAGTCAAGGCAAGCAAGCAGGTGTGGGTTTTTTTTGGGTTGTCGCTGGACTGTCTATTTTTGATGTGGGTTTCGTTTGCTTCGTCAAAGCTAGGGTTTTCGACATGGGTTTTGCGGATTCTGCGTGTTTTGGAGGTATGAGTTACCTGAACCTCTGGTTTTCCAAGGGTTTCTTGTGGTTGGTTGCTTCGATTGAGTCGGCTCAATTGTTTGGATGCGATTTGATGGCCGGGTGGTTTGATTGACGTTTCGGTAGGGTTTAGGCTGTACTGTTGGAGGAATACCTATCGTTGTGGGTCGAGGTGTGAGTCTGTGTATTTGCTTTTCTTTTCTGGTTTTGGAGATTTAGGTGTAGATTTTGTGAGACTCGAGGGTTGGTCGGCAGAATTGGGTAGGGAAGCCAGTTTTTTTCACTAGTTGTTTCTACAATTGCTTTCCTTGATGATGTGGTTCTTTAGGGTAACGAATGCCCTTAACTTGATTCAAGTATGTATTGGTTATGTTTGGAATTGATGGTTCTACGGTTCTCAGTACATCTGCAATCACTATAGTTGAATGACTTTCCTCTCGCAGTTTTTATTCTGCACTGAAACAAATCAATTACTCATGATCTTCATGATGTTCCAATTATATTTTGTTTTCAATGATTTCCCTTCTTTGAAAGCCGGAATCTTGAATGCTTATTGTACTTGTTTTCAGCATCTAGGAGAGTGAATTTGGGACATGATGGCAATTCCATGAGGTTACTGACACCAGATTTTGGAATCTAGAATTGAATAAAATTGAATATCGTGATCTAGTCGATGCACAGATTCTGGAAACTGAAACTTTGACTGGATTGTGCATATTCATTTGATGTTTGTGCTTTGTTAACTATCACAGAGGGAAGGTAAAGTTGTCAAAAGCTTGGTTGGTATTGCCACTGACCATCCAAGTGTACTGCTTCCAGTTCGTGGTATGGCCGTTGCCCATGGCAACGGCAGCAATACAACTAAAACATATAATTGTTATGCAGTTCCTGGTCTGATTTCTCCAATTCTAGAAACATCCCAAAGCTCACGCATAGATGATCATTACATCCTTGGCAATCAATTGGGTTGGGGTCAATTCGGGGTTATTTGTGCATGCTCTAATTTACTCACTGGAGAGCATCTTGCCTGCAAGTCCATTCCAAAGTCACGTCTTCTTACATCTGAAGATGTCCGTAACATCAAACTTGAAATTGAAATAATGTCCAAGTTATCTGGTCACCCAAATGTTGTGGAACTTAAGGCTGTGTATGAGGAGGAGAGTTACATTCATCTTATAATGGAGCTTTGCGCTGGAGGGGAGCTCTTTCATCGATTGGAAAAGGATGGCCACTTTTCAGAACCAAATGCTAGGGTATTATTTCGCCATCTCATGGAGGTGGTGGTGTATTGCCATGATAATGGCATCGTTCATAGGGATTTGAAGCCAGAGAACATCTTGCTCTCCACAAAATCTACATCTTTCCCTATCAAGTTGGCAGATTTTGGATTAGCGACCTATATAAAACCAGGTATATCGCATTCTGTGCTTACCTCAATGTTTCTCTCTGAAATCCTTGGTTGTTTCATTTGTTAATAGGACCTTCCGTGGCGCTGCAGGTCAATTCTTGACTGGGACAGTTGGGAGTCCCTTTTATATAGCTCCAGAAGTGTTAGCTGGGGGTTACACCCAAGCTGCTGATGTATGGAGTGCAGGGGTGATACTTTATATACTGCTCAGTGGAATGCCACCTTTTTGGGGGAAAACCAAACCTAGGATCTTTGATGCCGTCCGGTCCACAGATCTAAAGTTTCCTTCTGAGCCATGGCATTCGATTTCTGCAGCTGCAAAGGAGTTGATTATTGGAATGCTTTGTAGAGATCCTAAGAAGAGGCTTACAGCCTCTCAAGTCCTTGGTAAGCTGAAAATGTTCACTTTATCTCTTAAATTATTCCTTCATGAATCTCAATGAGTTTGAAATTTAATCTTTCATAAAATTTCCTTTTGTGCTCAATATACCTATATGATCATGATGAAATTCAGAATGGATATTCTAGTAGGATTATTTCCAATAATACATATGGGTATAAAACCAATTGAATTTAAATTTGTGCAATTTCAATAATTGAAATGCTACAAATAATAAATATGAATGTTTACATGCATGGAAAAACTTGAGAATGATGATAAATTATGCATTGTAAATAAATTTCAAATACTACGAAAGAACAAAGAAAATCAGTATAAATTACAAAATAAATCATGATCAACACTTTCTTATGAGATATATGCATCATGGTGCTAGATCATTACTCTGAACTATAAAATAATAATACTTTAAATTCACAAGAATATGTCAAAACATTAAGATCCTCATTTTTTGTTGAATCTATGCAATAAAAGTGCATTTAGTCAAGATATTTACAATTTAGTGTTTAAGTTTATAAAAATCTGAAAAAATAAGAAAAACCATAAAAATTTCTGTAAACTTCAAAAATTCTAAAAACATGAAAATCACAAGAAATACTTAGATCTATCATAACAAAGCAATATATGATCAATATGAAGGGAATGACAACATCACATACATTGGATGAGTTGGATCCTAGAAAAAATGAGGATGCCAAGTTGATGTTGATCTCCCTAATTTGATTCTGGAGTGTTTTCTAGTGATGTTACGTAATTAGACACGTGGATAAGAGAGAGTGAGAGGTAGAGAAGGGGAGAGCTTTGTACGAGGAGAGGGAAGGAGGGACTGAAATCTGTCCCTTTTGGGCAATATCTGCAAGTATCACTCAATATTAGATCAAATTTTGCCTTTAAAAATTGTGTGGTATATTTGGTGATTTTTTGACCCATTTATGATAAAGGTTGAAATTTCCATTAAAGCAAGGCAACTCCAGAATACAGCTGTTTATTGAATTGGTTACCTGCAAAACAGATCTTTATTTATGAAATTTTGCCAATACAGATTGAAATTTAACGCCATGCTACATTGTTGGTTTATGTTCAAAGACACCCAGTGATGTATCTTTTTTTTTATGAAACGGCAATGATGTATCCCTTGCCATTACTTTATTCTCTCAGCATTTCAAATTTGTTCACTGTGATGGGTGACTCACTTTATTCAAGATTTATACCTTTATTTCCGTTATTTGGCCGCACACATGTCTCAAACTCGCTATTCTATATGATTACAGATGTTTTCCTGCAGTGGGTGATGGTTGTAAGTTGTAAGTAGTCTTAGACTTCTTTATCTTTGGTGCAGTTATTCTTGCAGCCATTAGGACATCTGATTATCTTGTTTATCTGCTGTACTAACTTGTGCAATTTCAGCAATTGACACCAACAAAGAATCGGTATCATGTTCAAAAGTTTGTTCATGAAATGAACTATGTTATTTTTCATGTTACTGATGATGCCTCCCTTTCCTTTGTAGAACATTCTTGGTTCACATATCATGCAGAGCAACAACCTGATTCGCTCATACAGAAAAGGTTGGGGAACCATGTGACCACTGGCCATTCCTTCCCTACCAACCAAGCCTTCAACTTTCATTTTTGTTCTCCTGCTGGTGATGATGCTGCATTGGATTATGATGCCCCTGCTTTCAGTTGCAAATCATCATTTTCATCTTTTCTCAACGATCCAACCCCATGCACCCTGCAAGTTGGGTGTGGTGAGTCGCACGACATCGAATTTTCTTCTCCAATTCAGTCCATGCCAAGTCTTGCAATTTTCCTGTCATCATCTCCAAAGCAGTGCAACTCAGAAACTGAACAAAATTGGAGTGGTAAAGTGATCTTTATTGTTATCCTCATGACAATTGGTATGTGTTTGTGAAACTCAGCTAATGTCATCCCTATCTGCAGTGTCTAGCTCTGTAAAGCTCCTTGTAGATGACCCTGGCTTAAACAGTCATACCACACAATTTGATCAAAACACCTTGGAGACAAAAAAGATGGGAACCTCAACTGCTTCTAGAGCTTCAAGCATTCATGGCAAAAGGAACCAAACAATTGGGTTGGGTGAGCACAAGCAACTTGACACTATAGTAGCCGAGTCAATCATACGTTGGGTTTCTTGTCACCTCCCTTCCGCGACATCTCTGAAATCATCCCTGGTCTTTTGATGTGTCCATTTTGTCACACTGAATTGCTCCAGTTGCCTCATCTCACCTGCCAATGGATTTAGCTTTTATTGTGTAACACAGGAGATTGCTGATGTTGTTGTTGAATACTGCAATTTAACCGTGATCTCATCTTGGTCATCATGACCAATCTAATTCATTTTTCTCCCTTTATCTTTACGTATCATGATGCATCCTATGTTCTTAGGGTGGTGGTTCTCAAACCTTCCCCCTTTACATTGCTTCCTGTATCATCAATTATTTTGCAAAGGAAGAAGGTTTTTTTTTTTTTTTTTGAAGCTCAGAAAGGAAGAGAGAACTGTTGCTCTTATGCTAAATTCACTCACCATCCTTGTGAAATAATTAAGGCCCGTCTGGTAATGATTACTTGGATAAGTATAAGCTGAAATATTTGAAAAGTTAAAGAATCTGTATTTTCTAACAAATTTAATACTATCTACACCTTTGATATAAAAACATATACGCATAAATGTTAAGGATAAAGAGTTCTTGATCTTGACAAAAGGTTTCAAAATAAACACCACAGCAATAAGAAAATAAACACCACAGCAATCACTAAACATTGAATGGTACTGGTATTTTTATTCAAAGAGTTCAATGAAATGGTTAGTTATAATTCAAAGTTTGACTTATACTTTGTTTATTAACAAAGTTTTAATTTCAATTTTAATTTTAATAATTGTGAAAAATTAAAATTAAAAGTAGTTTCTCAGAGATGTATGGTAACTTGTGAGGTAGGATTTTATATGATAATGATAATATACGAGAGTTTGTGTAAAATTAAAGTTAAAATTAAAATTAATTAAACAAACAAGACTTTAGATGAACATTTATTTAAAGTTGATCAAGTTGGAGATGATGCATAGGGTTTTTTACTTTTTCATGAAATATGAGAAATGACAGAAAATTTTCAAATTTTGTAAGATATATAAATACCTGAAAATCTGAAAAAAATTTAAAATTATTCTTTTTTAAGATTTTATAAATCTTTCTAAAATTTAAACAAACACACTTATTTGAAAACTACGACCAAATAAAATATTTATATTTTGTAAAAAAATTGAAGGAAAAGTTTTGGCGTATGATTAAATAGAAATAACTGGAGGGACTTTTCTGTAATTTGCTTGGATCTTCTTCTAGCCAACAACACCACCACTAACACCACCACCACCACCACCGCCACCGCTGTCACCGCCTCCTACTTCCCTTTCCGTCCACCTCCGATGGATCTGCTCGTCTCTTCTTCTTCTCCGTACACCTCTGTCGCCCCCACGCCTTAGGGTTCGAGGTTCCAGCCTCCCGGGGTCTCTATGGCGCCACCGTTCCCGAGGAGGCGCCATCCCTTCCGCGGCGTCGTGCGCGCCGCCTCCGTCTCCGGTTTCGTCTTCCTCGCGCTCGCCTTCCTCGCCATCCTTACCTTTCTCGCCCCGCATTTCCTCGACAATTCGGACTCCTCCTTTCAATCTCGTCCCCACAGCCGCCACCACCGCCGCAGCACTCCGGTAATGGTGCGGTATCATCTCTCCCCTCCGTCGCTGCCCGTCGGTGCTCCTTTCGTTGTGCCGGTGAGAACATGTTGCTTTCTTTTGTTCGATTGATTCGTTGCATGCAAATCGATTGATGTTTTTTATGGAAACTATTGCTTCAAGATAATTCTATCAATGAAATTTCGAACTGCTTCAAGACTCTCGTTTGTTTATTCAGCTTCAATTCTAGTTTTAGCTTTAATAACCATAGATAGTTGAAGTTGAAAATAATTTTACAAACAATATTAGAATTGTATAGTAAATTATGAGATAAAAATTTGTATATAGGAATTTATACGATGATAATAACACATAAGAGTTTGTATAATATTGGAGTTGAAGCTATAGTTGAGAAAACAAATGAGATCATAACTTTAGCTCTATATTTTGCTTTAATAACCGTGAAGAGTTGAAGTTGAAAATAATTTTATAAACGATGTTAGAATTGTATAGTAAATTATGAGGTATAAATTTGTATATAAGAATTTGTACGATGATGATAACATATAAATGTTTATACAATGTTAGAGTTAAGCTAGAGATGAGAAAACAAATGAGATCATAGTTTCAGCTCTACCTTCAACTTTAGTAACTATAAAAGTTGATGTTGAAGATAATTTTACAAACAATGTTAGAGTTGCATAGTAAATTATGAGATAAAAAATTTTACATAGAAGTTTATGCGATAATGATAACACATAGGAATTTGTATAATATTGAAGTTGAAGTTAAAGTTGAGAAAACAAATGAGACATTAGTTTCAACTTTAATAACTATGGAGAGTTGAAGTTGAAGATAATTTCGCAAATAATATTAGAGTTGTATAGTAAATTATAAGGTAAAAATTTATATATAGAAGTTTATACGATGATGATAACACATAAGAGTTTCTATAGAATTGAAGTTAAAGTTAAAGTTGAGAAAATAAACAAGACCATAAATTTAATAAAAAACCTTTCAACCAACCACTAGGATATCACTTATAGTAGTGCAAATCAATTGACGTTGTGGTGTTTACCAGGATGGAGGAAGGATTGCAGGGCGTGACCTCTGGCGTTCGAAGCTTTCAAAGTACTATTACGGATGCAGCAATTCCAGCAAGAATTTCCACAGTGAGTCCTGTCCTACCTACATACAGCATCTCCTTCTTTTTGTCTTCAATAAGCTTCTTCATTGCACCTTGTTATAGCAAGCACTTGAGAGCACTTTGATAACATTTGGTAACGTATATCATGGGAGTGCTTGTCATGCACAAGACACACTGGTTCGGTGCCTCTCGTAGAGAGTACACCCTTGGATCGCTAGGTTTATGTTGCGGTCCTTTGAAACTTTTTTTCAACATGCATGTATAGTAACGAAAGTTTACTCAAATTTTCATCACTATGTGACTCGAAGGCATTTGATAAGTTTACCATGCAACTTCAGAGTTCCACAGTATATGTAACTTGAAGCTGTGTTAGTAAATGGACTCTATATCTAGACAATTTTAGCATTTATTTTACCTGTTCAGCTCTAAGGAAACAGTGCATAAATAGTAAAATTGTACATTTGCAGACAGATTTGTTAGCTATGTTTATTAATTATTATAGTTTCCTTGTTTCTAGAGTACTGATATCAGTCATGCTGCTGGTGCTTCTGTGGCTTTGGGATGTTGTAAGCACTTTTCCTCCTCTTGCAGGCGCAGAAGCCATTACACATTCCAATAGATATTTGTTGATTGCTGCCAGTGGAGGTCTAAATCAGCAGCGAACTGGGGTATGCATTTTAGTTGTTCCAATTCATTCGAATAATCTTTTACATCTATCGTTGGCTCAGATTACGGTAGCGCACAGGCATCTGCAGTCATCTTTGTAGTTAGTTTCTGTGCTAATTGCAAAAAACACAAATCTTTTGTCATTTCAGACTTGGTGCACAAAAGTTCCATGTTCTGCCATTGCCATGTTTAAATCAATGTTGTTAAAAATGAAAAGTGGACATTATATTGGATTGGAAATTAATGCTTTTTTAAAAAGGTGCTTCTAATAGGATTTTTTTTGGAGAATAGTACAAATAGAAATAAATGACTGTTTTTTGAGAAGTAGGAAAGCATATTTACTGACATTATAATCAGGGAATGCATGCTTGTCCATAAGATAAGCAGAAACATGCAGACCAATAAACAGAAAACAAAGCACACCACAGGATACAACACTCAAATTACACAATGATGACCAATGCAAGACAAAAAATAAACTAAACAACGAACCGGGTCATGGCTGGCAAAGCCGCATAAGAGCCATCTACATGGATAGAAGTAGGCAAGGTCATTTACTCATGTTGATGTCACTCTTACTCTGACAGGCTAAACCACTGGTTAAAGAGAGAAGTTCCTTTATCACGTGGTCCATCCAAATTGTGAGTGGTTGGTCCTCCTTGAAGATTCTTATGGTTCACTCTAACCATCTAAACCACCAAAGGAATGGCTGCCCAAGTGCGCCTCTTGTAGTCTTGAAAATGTGGATCTTTTTGTTATTCCTCCCAAAAAGTTCCCACCCTCGTGAAATGCCTCCACATTGAATCCAAGCATGTGTCCCACTATCTCCTCTTCTCCACTCATACAAAGAAGGGGTGCCTTTGCCTATCACACCCCAAAGTGGACAACATGCGAGGTTACAACATGTGGTCACAAGCTCACCGTGCAAGGGCTTT
The DNA here is from genome assembly GCA_024699675.1 of Amphibolis antarctica. Lineage (NCBI taxonomy): Eukaryota > Viridiplantae > Streptophyta > Magnoliopsida > Alismatales > Cymodoceaceae > Amphibolis > Amphibolis antarctica. The sequence goes on from JAMKPZ010002092.1 coordinate 41,989, forward strand.
GTGAAGATGTCTATGACACTACCTATCTCTCATGGACTCAGAAGATAGGAACACATGGACTCCAAAGATACCACCCCTTCTAAGGGTTGTCTTTGTTAACATACCTTCCTACATAACCAGCCACCCAAGGAATTGCACCTTTGCTGGACCACAACAAAAATTGGTTCGAAATCCATTTTAATGCACTAGAAAGGTTTCATATTTCAATAAAACTCAATTGAGTAATTGAAAGATTCTCAACTATGTTATAAGTTAGATCGTACTATTTTCAATGTAAGACTATTCGTCCCAACACTCTCCTACACGCGTGACTCTAGGCCTTTCACTAACATTAATACTATTTTTAGTCAAGACCTAGACCTACGTGTGGCTTACAGATAGAGTGCACAACCTGCTCTGATACCAAGTAGAAAGGTTTTTTATTCTAACAAAATTCAATTGAATAGTTGGAGGATTTTCAACTATATTATAAGCTAGATCGATATCGATATTATTTCCAATATAAGGCTATTCGTCCCAACAAATGTAGCACCTCATACGTTGAAGCTATGGAGATGATTGCATTTATTCCGACACCACCAACAAGTGTTGAGAACTAGGGTAAGCAACTTAATAACCACAGAGTATAACATAGAGTAAGGTTTGCAAACTCAACATTCTTGACATCCCTTCATAAAAGATATCATATACTAGTTCTATTCCATGACTCACAAAACTATCAAATACCTTACTATCAGGCACTACAATACCAGATAGGGTGGGCTAAGGCACTTGAAGTGGACCAGGAGATATTCAAGCATCCTGTTAGAATTTAGCCCACCTACATCTGCCTACATACTACATTGAAATACCTTAGCTTCCAGCGCCCCCTTCCATGGGCCATTACCTTCCTGTTTGGCTTTGGCCTGTTGAAATCTAGTCTACTCCACAACCATTTCTTGAGGAGTGCCAAGTTGAAGCTGCGTAAGACGACGTGGACCCCAAGCTTTACCCTCCAACCTAGGTTTTTCAGCTTCTCCTATGAGGATTCCAATGAGAAGCCCCTTTGGACCCCACATTTCCCTTTTTCTAGAAGTAATTGGCACATGAACCTTTCTAACCTCCTATTCACCTCCACACCAGTCCATCACAAGGACAACCCATACTTCTCATTGCTAAACCCTAGAAGAAGAAAAAAACCCTAGAACCATTTCTTAAGGAGGGCCAAGTTGGAGTTGCATATATGTCTTGGACCCCAAGCTCACTCACCCTGCACCCTTGGTCTCTTTCACCTTCCCCCATGAGGATTCCAATGAAAAACCCTTTTGGACCCTACATTGCTCCCTCTCCACAAGAATAGGCACGTGATCCTTTATAACCTCCTATTCACACCCACTGGAAATCCTAAACATCAATAGGTAGTAGGTTGGAGGTTTGAAATGAGCACTGAAAGAAGAGTGGTCAAATATATATATACATATAAATACACTTGTATGCATACAATCATCATAAGTTTCAAATTAGTTGAATAAAATAAATTATTATTCGATTACATGAAACATAATTAAAAACATATTTTGTATGTGTAATTATCACTCAAGTACAAGTCCTTAATTTGATAAACAAACCAATTATATAAGAAGTGCAGTTGAAGTTGTAAACAACAAAGTAGCAAAATAGTGAAATCATCTCAATGACAACAGTTCAAAAGGTAAAATATAAAAAATAAAAATGACAATATAAACAGTCAAACATGTGGAAAATGACCATTTTCTCCCTACAAATTGATAAAGAGAATCGTCATTTAAATGAAACAGTGGCCATTTTTCGAATAAATTTTCATCATTTTCCTACATGAAATGGATTGTGCCAAAAAGCATTCAAACAACCATTTTCCCTAATTTTTCACAACAATGGTTTAAATAGACAAGAAAAAGAAAAATATGTTCTTACTTGTACAGTTGGATCTATGTTGTTTCTTGTTCTAACTTCTTCATGTCCTTGATTTTCTTTTTTAAGAATATTTCATATTATAGTTTCTATCATTTTTCATTTTGTTTTGAGGGAATTTTTATTCTTTTCTCAGATAGTAGATGGGGTTGTTGCAGCTCGTATTCTGAATGCAACCCTCGTTATCCCTAAGCTCGATCAAAAGTCCTTCTGGAAAGATGCCAGGTATGCTTCCAAAACAGCAAAACTGTAAACGTGTCAATTCAACAGTGTGAATGTTCTATTGTTTCTGTGCTGATATACATTACATTCTTTGACAGTGATTTTTCTGAAATCTTTGATGTTGATTGGTTTATTTCATCTCTTTCAAAAGATGTTAAAATCATAAAAAGGCTTCCAGCAAGAGGTAAATACTTTGCCTCTCCATACCGCATGCGTGTTCCAAGGAAGTGCACCCCTAAATGCTACCAGAAAACTGTATTACCAGCTCTCTTGAAAAAACATGTAAGATGTTATCTCTATAGCTTCTCTCACAAACTTATGCCAATATTGTCGTTGTTCATATAGTCTGTGTGGATTTTACTTCACTAAAACCAATGGCTGGTAGGAAAAAACTCACAAATGATATAAAAGTCTCAATTCTACTGATCATTTTTGATGTAAGACTATTTTTTCTAATACGTCATTACGTTTGTGAGTTTCTCATTGAAGTACTCTACATAACACTTTACGTGTAACGTATGTAAACTGATTTTGATACAATGTAAATTTTACCTTATTAAAATCAATTAACTAGTGAAAAAAGATTTATAAGTAATATAAAAGTCACAATTTCACTCATTATTTTCAATGTGAAACTATTTTTTCCAATAGTCTGTTTATGCAATAAGCCTATTCCCTTCATTTATTTGCATTATAAAATTTGTCATTTCAGGCAATGTCCTTTTTAGAAAGGTTTCGATCTTTTCCATTTCCAGATGGTTAATTTTATAAAAACTCTGGTATCCTGTCTCCTAGTCAACTACTTGGAAGATGAGAAATTTCCTTGTTCAATTGATATTAGGAAGAAATTGCATTATTTGTTGATACAAATGAAAGATGCTGATGCTGAAATTTCTTCATTCTTCCTGTTATATTTTAGATCATAAAATAGTTAAGTTGGTAAAGTGTGATGGTAAGGTTTTTCCCTCATGATTAGGACTCATGAGTTAAAGTCTAAGAAATAATCCCTCCATTTTTATGGAGATAAAGGGTGCAAATGATTGGATCCTTTGTCTACCTCATGTTAGTGGAAGTTTTGTGTATTGGATTTGTATTTGTAACATGCTTTGATTCATTCTTAGCGAAAATTTTCTCAATATAAGTTCTATTGCCTACATGTTGGTTTTTGGCTTTTCAATGATGTTTAGTGATCAAATGATCAATTTAGAATGGGTTATATATGATAAAGCTCAGAAAGTAATTAATGAAATAAGTTGTGAAACATCGAACACCATCATGAAATTCATTTCAGTGATCGTGATGAAATTTGGATGTTTAATTCCCCAATATTGCAATCAATTAAAGAATTATGCTTCAACTCTAGACAATTGAGACAGGAACCCATGTGTCAAACCACTGCATGATTGGTCATTTAAATGCCTTGAATTTTTTTGCTTTATCTTGTTGGATCCTGTTGTGGATTACAGATTTACAATGACAAACTACTCTCTCTTCCCAACTGCCTAAAACTGTCAATACCTAAAATCAGCCACCCTCCAGCAGCCCTTCCAGCTTCTTTAGCATCCTTTGCTCCTCCTCCAACAATATGTTTGGAAACACATTCAATAAGATTTTGTCTTTTCTTCAAGCCAATCAATATCTAAGGTGAGAGGTTTGGTAATGATTATTTCAGTTTGAAAATATGTGTTAGCATTTTTCAATAATCATTATCATGCAATCATTTATATACCTTTGAACATAATTTCATATATCTATCAGTATTTTTCCTAATATCTAAAAAATCGCATTATGTAGCAACTAAAAAAAAAGCATCATAAAACAAGTATCATCATTTTACAACCTTGAGCAACTTGATCATTAATAAGAAGCTATAAACATTTTGATATTTAGGAAGGACTGTTGAATTGGTGTGTTAAGACTACGGCAACATTTAACATGAATATGTCTTGGGACTCTGTTTTGGTGGAGGATGTGCCGAATATAAGCTTTCTTTTGTTTCATTGCATTACTAGACTTTTCATTATATCATATAAAAACCTGTGTATGTTGCCTTATCATTGTTCATTGGCGCTGCAGGTGGTTCAGCTGTCTAAATTTGACTACAGGCTTGCAAACAAGTTAGATAATGACCTGCAGAAGCTGAGATGTAGAGTTAATTACCATGCATTAAAGTTCACAGACCCAATACTTGACATGGGTAATATATTGATACAAAGAATGAGGGCTAAGAGCAATCATTTCATTGCTCTTCATCTCAGGTCAGCATGAGGCCATGCCACATGTTTTTTTGTGTTTATTTTAAGCATAAGAGTGATACAATTTTCTTCTATAACTCGGAGACTTGTTATCATTTTTTACTTTGAAATGATCACATAAATTACCTTTTTTCTGTATCTGCCAAAAAACCTTGTTATAAATAGAAAAATGTAGAAAACAGGTTGTTGGTTTTCTAGCTTACTAGATTGTAAATTATCAAGGTTGGTGTGATTACATCAGGGTATACAAATTGAATGCCAAATGAACTTCCAAAATCTAATTGAGATGAACTAATGAAAATGTTGTAATATCTTATGGTTTATCCTATGGTAGGTTTGAACCAGACATGCTTGCATTTTCTGGATGCTATTATGGTGGGGGAGAGAAGGAAATAAAAGAACTCGAGGGAATACGTAGGAGGTGGAAGAACCTTCATGTAAGGAAACCATATAACTTTCTGTTGAAAGTACAATTGGTTGATTAGGATTCAGTTGCCTCATGCTTATTGAAATATTTGTCAGGCAGCAAATCCAGAAAAGGCAAGAAGGCAAGGTAGGTGCCCACTCAAACCAGAGGAGGTTGGCCTCATGCTGAGAGCTTTGGGTTTTGGTAGTGATGTCCACATGTATGTGGCTTCTGGTGAAGTTTATGGAGGGGAAGCTAGGTTGGCGCCTCTTAAATCACTCTTTCCTAATTTCCATACCAAAGAAACTGTAGCCAGCAAGGAAGAGTTGGCACCATTCTATTCGTTTTCTAGTCGTATGGCTGCTCTTGACTTCATTGTTTGTGATGGAAGTGACGTTTTTGTTACCAACAACAATGGAAATATGGCTAAGATACTAGCTGGAAGGAGGTATGGTCACTCATGTCAAGATATGAAACATGTAAATGTCAAACATTTCATTGTGTGGTTAGATTCTCACTCTTTGTTTCTGAACCATACCAGGAGATACTTTGGACATATGACGACAATCAGACCAAATGCGAAGAAGCTTTATACTTTGTTTCTGAATCGAGGAAATATGACCTGGAAGGAATTTGCCACAAAGTTGCGCATGCGCCAGAGAGGTTTCATGGGAGAACCAAAGGAGCTACGACCTGGCAGAGGTGAGTTCCATGAGAATCCCTCAACATGTATATGTGAGACTCCTGAGGCTGAACCTAAAATGCACGCTGGATCGTTAAGTCGGGTTAGAGATCACGAAGTGGATGATGGGGGCAAAAACTACGATGAGACAATTGACAATCAATCTGTAGAAGAAGAACCAGAGTGGCCTGACACTGATGGTACTGAGGTTGAAACTCTAGAAAGGGAACCAACAAACACAGCAGAATCTGATTACAATCTGTTTATCAAGTCTGATGAACCTGAGCTGGAAGAGATACTTTCAGATTAGTACCAGAGGAAAGTTCCCTAAGTCTATCTGATTCTTTACGGCAGGCCTATGACAATTCTATGCTCCTTGAAATTTCATTGGTTTGATACCTTCCATTGCCAGGGTCCTTTGTACAACCAAAGATAATTTAAAATCTAGGTAGAAATGTACAGCAGAAGATTGTCCCAATGGCATAGCAATTCAAAGCCGTCTTGCTTTGCAGGGATTGATGATGCCTGTTTTCAAATCCACTTTTTTGTGGTGCATTTTCTGTATAGATTCTATCACTCTGGAAGCTGTAAAATTCATTGCAAAAAAAAAAAATGAAGAACATTAACTTACATTTATTTGTTTCTAGATTGTCAGCACATTATTTCCTACATTGATTTATTTGACTGGAGCTTAAGAAGAAACATGGCTGCTGCCTCAACCCTCTGTTACATGATGTATGCTCTTATGGCTATCATCAGTTAGTTATTCACCAGTGCATGGTGTGTGTGTGTGTGTTATATATATATATATATATATATATATATATTCAGAGCATTAACATTTGCTATCAGCAACAATGATCAGTTTGTTTTTGATATGAGTCAATTCATTTATTTGGATGCCATAAAATCATTGAGATTGATTCTCAGTCATATCTGCTTTTCAAGCATATATGATTCCAAAATGAAAAAGTTTTTCATTCCTTCAAAAATATACTAGATATTCCTTTTGTTCTTATATTTATTTCAACATACCTTTTGACAAAAGATGTCAAGTTCAGATTTTTAGCTTGGAATATGCTATTTTATTGTTTACAAAATTACAATTGTACGTTCAAAGTCTCCTCCTCCTCTGACCTATATTTTTGTTCTATTTGTGTGACAAGTGAGACGGAGGAGAGGAGGAGGTGGACACATCTTTATTTCTATGAATTGTTCAGTATTGTAGAATGGAAGTATATGAAATAGTTCAAGACGGCCAAGCAACATCATTACTTACACATTGATAAAGGTTTCAAGTAGAACCCTACCTAGAAATAGGTTAAATACATCTCTCCTTATTTTCCCAAGAGACTATTACATTTTTACAACATATGGTATACAGAAATCATAGTCTCATGGGTTATATATTGAGGACA
>JAMKPZ010002093.1:0-50627 GCA_024699675.1 Amphibolis antarctica
GCGGAAGCGGAAGCGTGCAGGTTGTGCGTTGTGGCATGTGCGTGTGGTGTTACGTGCGTGGAAGCTCCGTGGTGGTGTGTGGAGGAGGAGGTCCGTGGAGGTAGCGTGCACGGTGGATGTACATGCTTACATGGCTGCGGAAGCGGAAGCGTGCAGGTTGTGCGTTGTGGCATGTGCGTGTGGTGTTACGTGCGTGGAAGCTCCGTGGTGGTGTGTGGAGGAGGAGGTCCGTGGAGGTAGCGTGCACGGTGGATGTACATGCTTACATGGCTGCGGAAGCGGAAGCGTGCAGGTTGTGCGTTGTGGCATGTGCGTGTGGTGTTACGTGCGTGGAAGCTCCGTGGTGGTGTGTGGAGGAGGAGGTCCGTGGAGGTAGCGTGCACGGTGGATGTACATGCTTACATGGCTGCGGAAGCGGAAGCGTGCAGGTTGTGCGTTGTGGCATGTGCGTGTGGTGTTACGTGCGTGGAAGCTCCGTGGTGGTGTGTGGAGGAGGAGGTCCGTGGAGGTAGCGTGCACGGTGGATGTACATGCTTACATGGCTGCGGAAGCGGAAGCGTGCAGGTTGTGCGTTGTGGCATGTGCGTGTGGTGTTACGTGCGTGGAAGCTCCGTGGTGGTGTGTGGAGGAGGAGGTCCGTGGAGGTAGCGTGCACGGTGGATGTACATGCTTACATGGCTGCGGAAGACTCACGGAGTTGCATGTGCGGAAGACTCGCGCTCAAGTGCATGGCCATTAATTTCCTTGATTAAGGGACGTGTTTTTATATTTTGAAATATAAAAGAGGTCCCTACTCAAAGCGAGGCACCCTCCTTAGGCGTAAGTCATTTGTGTACTCCAAGGGTGAGTCATGTGTTTTTCCACCATGTGTGTGTGAAGAGAGAGAGAGATGGGAGTCATGTGTTTTTCCATCAAGAGTCATCTTCGATAAAGTCATCTCTTTCTCTTATCTCTATTCTTGTCTCTATTTTATTGGAAGTGTGCTACGTCATCCTTGACGTCGTCGATTCAGGCGGCGTTACAGATCAAGGAAAGACAAGAACGATGCCAAGGGTTTTGTGTGAAGTTGGATGGCAGTGCCATGGGCGAGGGTAGAGGTGGTGAGGAGATGAAAGAGACATTATATTAGTAGTTGGTCGTGAGAAGGGTGATAACTACGGCTGCCCTCCTCTTAACCTAGATCTTTTCACCTTTACTAGACTCTCGAAACCCATTCTTTGATACCATATTAGAAATAAGAAAAATAGATAAAACATAAGAGAAATAGGTGAAAGTTGGGATGGGCCTGAACAAAAAATACATCATAAAAAATGTAGAACTAAACCTACTTACAATATACATAGGTGTGGAGCATTTCATCAAATTGCCAACGAAGGTGAAGTCATGAAGAAGACAGCTTTGTTCCCCCAATGTATTGATGATAACGAGGAACAAAATGATGCTGATATCATTACAAATAGTTATATAAGAAAAATGACATGAAACATGGGCACCCTGCTATTCTGCACAAGAGGTGAACGTGAAAAATTTGGGAAACTGTAGATCAACAAGCACCTACCATCAAAACATGGAATTGTAGGTAAAGATGGTGGCTGCAATGGAGCAGATACAGATCAAGAGAGATGGAAGCAAGGTGACGTTGAGAAGCATGTTCACGCCAAGGAAACCAGCAAGTGTTATTGTTCCATCGGCAACCACCCTCGCAAGGGTTCCGGCTTCTGTCGACAAAAGGCCACCATTATAGGTTCCGCGTGCAAGTCGAGAAGACATGACTTGAGAAAGCAGAGAGAGATTAATACCTGCACAAGGCAGCATAGTATTGTCATTCAATGCTTAGAAATATCTTATAAAGAAAAAGGAAACTACAAGGAATAGTGATAAACTTGGTTGGTGAATAACTGTTAAAACGGAGACACGTCTATATCTACCTAATCATTTACTCGAAAGAAGAAAATAGTAATTTTTAAGAGTAATATTTTTGTTTGATAAATGGACGAGTTTAAAAAAAATGAATAATTTTACCCTCAAGAACTTCAGCAGCAACAAATGTGATCAATGCCGATATAACATACTGTGGGACAGTGTATGAACTTGTGACTTTGAAGCTCAGAAATATTCCAATGAGAACCATTATTTCAGATGCTAACAAAATTTGCCTGCAGAGAAGCATCATACACAGAAGTTATGCACACCAACCAGGATTTAGACCTAGAGAAGCTAGAATGCAACATAGATGGCTTCACATCAATCATCATCAAAAATTGACTATGATGATCTAAGAGTAATAATCACTAATTTTTCCAATTGTAAAATGAATTCCATGAAAAATAATCTAGCTTAACTTAGCATGTAGGGTAAATTATCTAAACAATTACATTCAATCAAAATTACAACAATCAATACCTTAATCTTTCTGTAAGGTTAGCAACATAATTCTTCCTTTTATATGTATTACTATCTATAAATGTCTCCCTTAGCCTACTTAAACATTGAATCAAATTTCTCTATAAATTAAGAAGTTGGTAACAATACTACATAGTATGTATGTATGTATGCTTCCTCAAAATGACGTTTGCATGCTTAAATATGAATTTGGAGAGTTCTAAATGTTTGCAATCATCTTTGTTAAATTTACAAGTAATTAAATCAAGTCAAATATAGGGAAAAAACCAAATGCAGAATCTATTTCCCATTTCTATTAAATGCAAGTGAAAAACTCCTTGTTTTGAGTATCACATGAATACCAAGGAAAATGCCCATCATCATAAGTGACCTTACCGATCTTCAAACATGTTGCAAACATAGCTTCCAACAATGGCATTTACTGGGAGAACTGTTATTCCAAGCAGTGCAAGAAATATTGCCACCGCACTTGTAGACCAGTTGAAGTAATATGAAGAAATGACACTGGATTCAGAAAGTAAAATCTCCATTGCATATTTGAGCATGAAGTATATCAATAATTGGACCTGTTATATTGGTTAAAAAGAAAATAGAGACATAACTATATATAGTATTCATTATGGAAACATTTAACTTTGGAATTTTCAATATTGAAAGGAACTACTAAAATAAAGAACATCACAAAATAAAAGCCTTTGTGTCTTCCTATAAAAGAACGTATAAAGCATCCTGAATGGCTAGTTTAAAGAGAGGTCATGCCCTCTATTCTTATATCTTTTAACACTAAGCAAGAGTTTTCATACTTGACTGTGAAACTAATTCAACCGGTAAGATTTAATCATTAGACATTTTTGACACTCAATAGAAATGCATTTGGATAATCACTTTCCAAGTACTGACCACAAAGAAGGTAATAAAAGAAGAAATAGTGGAAATTATTTGGGAAAATCTTATGCTTTGGCCTAAAGAACTTTGAAAACCCTTATCCAGTCAAATCCAAAAGTCAATAATGCATTATCCCATCAATATATTGTCAACTTAAAGAACACGTTTTGTATCCAATTAATCACAAAACGTAATTTATGGCTATTCACCCTAGCAATCAATGTTAAGGGTAGATTCAAGCATCAAATGGCCTTCTGCATGAAATCCAAAGGAGTTAGGCGGAATGAATTATTTAAGGCAACCATAGAATATCAAGGAATTACATAATCTCAACATGAATGACCAACAAGATAATAGAAGGTAGAAATATAATTTACGTCGGGAAAGAATAGTAAATACTTGTCATTTTCCAATCACCAGTGTACAAAATGAAGAAACCATAGAAGTATAAAAACTACTCAAATAAAGGTACCGGTGCTTTTCAGGATTTTGTAAATTATAACACATAATTTGTTTTATTTATGTGTGCAGAGATAATTAGATACGCAAATAGCAAGATAACAATTAGATCTATGAATATGAAGCTGAAATGGATTTCTAACCTTCACAGAAGGTGTCAAAAGTCCATATGCAGATCTGATCGAAGTTGCAGGCATTTGTGACTCTTTGGCAACTTCGTCACTTTCATCAATAGCTTTATCTTCACCCTCATCTTCTTGCTTCTCCTTTGAGTGCTGGAGAAATGGACGTGCAAGACCATTCTCTAGACCCGCACCATTATAAACATCTTTTGTAACACCTAAATCATGTCCACCATTAACTAAATGCATTTCTACTTGTCGTTCACTGACTAATAGAAAAGTCTAAATGAACAAAGTAAATGAGAGTGGAAGAAAAATTTATTATGATGAAAAATTGAAAATTCCCATTAAGTTGTTATGCATTTTGCACAAACTGTGCACTGACCATGTGTAATGTTAGTAGGCAAAAGACTACTAGATGCATGCCATCAAAAACTGTGAAGGCAAGAGACTGCATGATCATAAGTACATGTTGTCTGTATAAACTGCACCGATGATTTTACTTGCAAGACATCAAAAAAATTGATAATTATTTATGTCATTCAAAATCCATACTTATTTACATGCCATTAAAAATTTGCTTTTGAGAATATCCTTAGAATTAAGTTCCACTCAAAAATGAAAATAATGTTCTTAAATATCCGTTAAATTTGCATAGTAAAATTAGTGAGTTAACTATAGTTAACATAACGGTAGGGATATCAAAATAAAATGAAGATTTTTTTTAATGATGCAAGTAAATATGAATTTTTTAATGGTACATAAGTTATTAACAAATTTCTTTTAATGGCATGCAAATAAAAAATCCAATTCTTTTTAACTGAATTTGCAGCAACCGTGCAAGTGTGCAACTACAACATAGTCATTGAGGCAAGCACATAAGTGAACTCAGGCAAGCCTAGGTGCCACAAGGAAATAGGTGTTTTAACACCTTGTCCTGGTGGGTTTTTTATTAGATTCTTAGCAAATCCACAGAAGATCCGAATATAGATCCAACAATATAAATATACTAGTAGGCTATTTTCTTGAAAAAACAAAGACAAAGATAACCCAAGAAGATTAGAGACCATCGTCTACCACCATCTGCAACATCTGATAGCCTCACCTGCAACTTCAGTGACATCCAACCTCACCTCGAATGGAGGTCCTGTCCGGCAATCTCTCTGATGACAGCACAACCCTTTTGCAACCTATCTTGCAGAACGCCCCTCTTGTGACTTGTCCTGCTACAAGACCCCTTTGGTGAGCCATCTAGTTATTCCTGGAACCTCCACTCCATTTCCGGTGGTCATTTCATCTATGTACATTTTTATCATTATTTTCCAATAAAAGTCATTGATTTGATTTTTCTGCCCTAAAACCTTACTTTTTTAAACCTAACTGATTTTTCTTCAATTTTTTCGTTATTGCTAATTTTTCTTCAATGATTTGTTGCATTTCATTGGTGAACCGATTTTTCTACCATAGCTGATCTTACAAAGATTCCTTTCAATTAATTTGTTAGAGTCTTCTAAATAGTATATTAGAATTTTTTGTGTTGTGAGTTAGAATCTCACATTGTTTAACTTGTTTTTGTATGTGTTATGTTGCCTCTATACTAAAAGATTTTATGTTTTGTTAATGAAATATTTAACTTCTACTTATTTCCAATATAGTATCAAACTTTAGGTTTTAAGAGTACAAAAAGGAAAAAAGCCTAAGTAGGAAAGAGAGATATCTTACTTGTCACCCTCTTCCCAACTACCACTACCACTGCCTCCCAACTACCCTGTCCAATAAACCATCATCAACGTTCCCTGCTTCCACCCGCCCCCCCAGCGCCCCCCCCCTCCCTGCCCCTCCTCTTGTAGCTTCTATTCTCCTCCCTAGTGTTTTCCTTCATTCTGTTCCCCACCCTCCTCCCCACATTGGTTGCCATGGTGCAGATGACATGTTATGGACCCAAGGCCTAGGCTGTGGGTATGGGCTGCACAACCATAAACCTCTATGTAGTACTTCAGCTGGTAACACATGTGTCACTAAATGGGCATGGAGTCATGAATGTTGATGAGCTAGTAACATTTAGAACACATGTTAGTGTTAGTCGGGTGGGAATGCCTGCACTTTCAAGTCTGTAACAAACTTCAATTATAAATAACGGAGAATGTGTGAGTTGAGGGGAGATTAGAACCTAATAAAATTTTGTGCAATGAGATTGAACAAAAGGGCCACCTTCATTCCTCTTATTTCTCACATGAGTGTCGAACCAACACACTCTTACCCACCACCATCCATCACCCCAACCTACACCATTGGGAAGAGACGAGAGCCTAAAAGACCGCCTTCGAGCGTGCGACACTTGGAGCAATTGCATGTGGTTTAGGAGGAGCTAGTGGCATATGACAATTTGGTATCAAAGGAAGAGATCCCCAAAGGAATCACATCAATGGAGGAAAGTGAGTCATGAAATGTGCTACTCTGGTTGTTGCATGAACAAAGAAAGGAAACCAGTGATCTTTAATAGGAAACAACAAAGAATCATCAAATGCATAGAGAGGCGATGAACAAGGTTCAAGGATGATCAAGAGAGCAATTGAGAAGCAATATTACCATGGGAGATAGGGAGATGGGAGAAAACAGTTTACAGGGGCAAGCTGCTCATGGAGAAGGAATGTTACCATGATCCTTGAGGAAAATAACTCTCAAGTTTATTGAAGTGAGGAAAACCCAACAAGATGTATCCTTCACATCAAATGGTTCTTCAATTTCTGTGATGTTCCTAAGAACCAAAAGGGATTGTATATGATGCTCCATTTAGAAGCTCAAGTCATACAATGGTATGATTGGTATGGATAAAATATCCAACCCTAATTGTGAGGAAAATTCAAGGAGGACATTGTTCTCCAATTCGGCAACAATGATGTCAAAAGACCATAGGCACAACTCTCAAAACTACAACAAATGTCTATGGCAGCAGCTTCCCTTATATGGGGAAGAAAAGGGAGTTTCATTATTCTACCAATGAAGCAACATTAGCATGGACATTCACCTCATGGAGGTCAAGTTCTACGATATAATCTTGGGAATGCATTGGCTAGAGTAATTGGGAAATTTTGAATGGGACCTGGATCAAAAGGTCATGCAGTTCAATTATCAAGGGCAAACCATTACGTGGAAGGGCATAAGTGAACCTGTGGTGGAAGAAACTAACTGGAAGAAAATAAAAGGAGATTGGAAGAATGCAAGAGAGAAGACACTTGTGTATTCAATAGAGAATTCAAAGAAACAGGCCACTCACTCAAAACTATCCAAAATGTTGGACCAATTTCAAGACGTCTTTGATGAGCCTAAGGGACTTCCACCCAAGATCACCAGATTACATTGCGCCAAGGGGTTGCCTCCATCTTTACACAACCTTATCGATACCCATATTACCAAAAACACAAGATCAAATGACAAATAAAGGAAGGGATCATACACCCTTCCCAAAGTCCATTCCCTTCACCTATTTTGTTAATTCAAAAAAAAGATGAGTCATAGCATTTTTACATTGATTTCCAGGAGCTTAATTTACAAACCATCAAAGATAATTTCCCTACACCAGTGGTAAAGGAGTTAATTGATGAGCTAGCCCATGCTCAATTCTATTCCAAGCTAAACTTATGATCTATATACCACTAAATTCACATCCATGTGAAGGATGTTCACAAAACCACATTCAACACTCATGATGGCTACTATGAGTTTTTAATAATTTTTTTGCCTTGGTCACCGCCCCCCTCAACATTTTAAGCAATTATGAATGAGTTTAATAATATATTGTTTATTCTTTAACAATATACTCATCTATATTCATGATTGGGTTTAATATCTTCAACATCTATACTAGGTATTATCTAAACTTAGGGAGCACAAATTATTTACCAAGGACAACAAATGTTGTTTTTCAATCCAACAAGTAGAATATCTAGGTTATGTAGTGGTGTCAAACAGGGTCCAACCCAAACAAGATAAAAGCATTTTGGAATGGTCATGCCTGCAATCCATGAAGGCCCTCTACATATTCCTAGGGTTAGCTGGCTATTATCGAAAGTTATCCAGAATTACAGGTTAATAGCAACACCTTTGATGAACCTCCTTAGGCAGGTTTGAGTGTAATGAGGGCACTCTTCAAGTTTTTCACAAGCTAAAGCTTGTGATGACCATGATGCTAGCCCTATCCGAGTTCACCAAGGGGTTTGTAGTGGAATGAAACACTTCGGGAGCTAGGGTTGGGGCAGTGTTAATGTAGGACCACCATCTATTGGCTTATATGAGTCAACCATTGTCAATGAGGCAATAGATACTTTCTACATATGAGAAAAAATTACCAACACTTATACAGGCAATCCATAAATGTGACCATATCTGTTGGGAAATAAGTTCGTGGTCCAGACAAATCAGCGCAACTTAAAGTTCCTACTTAATCAAAGGCTCATCAAACTAACACAACAATGATGGATGATTAAACTACTGGGATTCAATTTTACAGTGGAATACAAAAGGGGGTCTACAAATTCAACAATTGATGCCTTATCCAGATGCAAAGACAGAGAAAAGGGAGTTCTAGCCATATCCATTTTACAATCAAATTGGTTTACTTGAAACTCTAACCCTACCACAAGAGCTCACTACAATCAATGGCATAACATAAATTGGCTGCAAGATATTTTGGGTCATTTCAAATTGTAGCAAAGATTAGGCTGGTTGTATATAGGCTCCAACTACCTTTGACTACTAGGGTGCACCCTGTTTTCCATGTCTCTCTGCTTAAAAAGAAAATCGATGAAGTGCCTGTCTCCACCACCATTCCACCAATTTGGCCAATCAAAGCAGTAGACTAACAACCCAATAAAGTCCTACACAAGAGAATGGTGTAAAAGGAGGATTGGGAAACCTCAGAACTCTTAATTCAATAGGAGGGTTTATAAGAAGCTAAAGCCACTTGGGAGGATTATTGGGACCTTACCAAAAGGTTTCCAACATGGGTCCGACAACCAGAGTCCACCAATTTTCCTCCCACCTAGAAGAAAACATACCACCGTCAAGGACAACAAATTAACTAAAGGAGAGGGAGGTGTTATGGACCTAAGGCCCAGGATGTGGGTCATGGGCTGCAAAACTATGAACCTCTATGTAATACTTGAGCAGGTAACTTAGGTGTCATTGGGCTGGTAATGCATGTGTCATTGAACAGATGAGGATTTGTGAACAATGATGAGCTAGTAACGCTTAGAAACACATGCTAGTGTCAATCAGGTGGGAATGCCTACAATTTTGAGTCTGTAAAAAACATCAACTATAAATAATGGAGAATGCATGAGTTGAGGGGAGATTAGAACCTTGATAAAATTCTGCTAAGTGAGATTGAATGGGAAGGACACCTCTGTTCCTCTTACTTCTTGCACGAGTGTTGGACCACCACACTCATATCCACCTCCAACCATCACTCCAACCTACACCATTGGGAAAAGACGAGAACCTAAAAGACCACCTTCAGGCGTGCAATGCTCAAAACAATTGCATATGATTTAAAAGGAACTGACAGCATACAACACGGCAACTGACGTTCCAACAGTCAAGATGAAGATTGAAGTTGAGGAGACAGTCACAATTGTGGTGTTCAAGCTACAAGTTATTCCTACCAGCAAGACAAAGGAAAGTGGTGAACTTCTACAAGGAGTTTTTAGGGGTAGATGAGGTGAAACATAAGAATCACACCAAAAGGAAAGCAGAGCAAGATGTCTCACTGCTACTTTGCACCAAATTAAAGATCAATGTTATCGATCTCCCCTTTCTCATTGTTGAGATCCAAGTCTAGTCTCTGCTCCAACAATGCCTCTTCCAAGTCCTCTAGTAATGTGCCCCACCACTACTTTTGTCCTCTTTATAACACTCTTTACTCACCTCCAAAAGTTGCTTCGACACCAACACCCATTAGGGTTGCAATGTCAAGACCAACAGTCAACAGTTGAAGGGGGAAGAAGAGAAGGGAAAGGAAAAGGAGAAAAGAAAAAAAAGAAAAAAAGGAAAGGAAAAAAGAAAGAGAGAGGAAAGAGAGAAAAAAAGGAGGATAAAAAAATTACAAAAAAATGGTGGAAGTGAAAAAAAAAATCTGAGGGTAAATAATATTTACCTATTTTACTTCCCCCCTCCATGTGATTTACGGCTCTCTACTTTTATTGCCTTCATATGATTAAAGGTTCTCTACTCTTATTACCTCCATACAATGAAAGGTTCTCTATTAATATTACCTTTTGTTACTACTACTACAACACTTGATTTTCTACCTTAAATTATATCATCTGATGGTTCTTCTACTACTTCTACCTCCACACAATTAAAGGTTCTCTTCTGCTATTGCTTCTATGTGATTGAAGGATTACTATTACCATCTATTGTGTTTTTCTTATTTTCAATTTTGTTTGTGTTATTGTTAAGACTGTTGCAAATTGAATGCTCCAACTTGAGAGGAAGTGTTAAAGTCTAAATAATGTATTAAAATTATTTTTGTTGTAAATAGGTATAGTCCTACATTGTTTAAGTTATTTTTGTATCTATTATGTTGCTTCTATATCCAGGGGATTTATATTTTGTTAATGAGATATCAAATTTCCACCTATTTCTCTTATTTCCAATGTAATTATTACTGACTTGTGACTTGAACCAATGATGTATTGTGTTTTATTGATGGCTTGATTTTTCTACCATAACTGATTTTTGGATGATTTTTTCTCAATTATTTATTGTTTTATTGACTCTTAGATGTGATATTCATGTCTTAGGTTGCATAGGACTAATTATAGTATATGAAATCTGAAATGTTTAAAACACTATGCAAAGTTGAATAGATAAAATTTCATGCAGCACCAATACGAAAAGAAAATTACACTTGTAATGAAGGTGATTTTTTTGTTGTTAACCCAAGTGTATCACCATCTTGATGAGGAAAAACATAAGTCATGGTTAGCTGCCTTGTTGAAATATGAATACACAGTCAAAAATATAAAATATCAACTTCATGTGTATCAATACTTGTTAGTTATGAGATCACATGTTACAATAACTTAATGTTCACAAATATTAAATTTGGTTGTGGAAAATCAGTTGAGAGATCATCCCTAGAAGTGCATCTATGAACTTTGTTTAAAGGCATGCCAAAGATGAAGACTTATGAATGTTTATGAAATTCACCTCCTTGTGGAAAATGGCCATCCACAGGTTCACCAACTGGTTCTTTGAAAGAAATACATAGCCATAGCAAATAAATAAGCCATGTCAATGCCATGACCCATCCAGGTAATGTATTTTCATTAAATGAGAAAAGGTAAATCTTGAAATTAGTTTGAAGAAGGCCTGCAAGAGCAGGACCACAAGCCATTCCAAGAGCACTAGCACTAACAAATCCAGCTGAAGCTTGCATTCTCCTTTTAGGGGGCACACAGTCACTAATGTAACGACGGTTAACAGCTCTAGCAGAACCCAATCTGCATTTGGTAAAAACTCCTTTCAAATGTTGTACAAAGCAAGGAAGGTGTAAAGTAAAATCATAAAATTGAACAGGAATCTGGAACAGATCGATCTCCCCAACAGAATTACAATACAAAAGAGAGTACAAGAACAAAATTATAAAGCAATTGGTAAGAGGAAAGCTTGCTTGGAATGGTAATTTTATATTTCTTTCTGAATCACAAAGAGAACTTTTGTTTAGAAAACAGGCAAATTAGAAATGCGTCAACAAAGCTTATTTCATATCAGGAAAAATTTCAATGCATATACAAATTACAAAGGCAAGTCAGAAGTGCAGCCACATACCTTGAAACTGCAGATATAATTTTTACCACCATTGACTGGGCTAATGAACAATGACAGCAACAATTTCAAACGTGAAAAAATTCAGAAAATTATAACACCAAACTGTTAAATTATAAGTGCAATACGTCTATAAGCATGCACTTGCTATATTTCTATTGCAAAACAAATTCTAAATCATAAAAGGATTCAAGTCTAAATATATATGTAAGAAAAGAAAATATGAGCGTCTAAGTGTAACAAGTAGCCTGCCTGACCCTAGAAGAGTAAGAAAAACAGCAACACAATGAATCTATAAAGAAAATAAAAAATGGAGAACAGTACCCACAAAGGAGACGACCAATCAAAAGAACTGTGATGGAATTGAGATCAAAAGCCCATGCATATAACAGATTTCCAATCAAAAGCATAGTGCTGCTAAATACTAGTGGTTGGTAGTATGATCTGTTTGACCATGCACTAAAATAGATTGAGGAGAACATCTGTGCAACAGCCATTGAACCAATGATGACACCACAAACTGTGGCTGCAGCTCCAAGGCTCATGGCATAGTCATCTGCTGTCGGAACAACAATATAGGTGTTCACCATATAAAGAAAGGTGTCTACTAAGTTCAAGAGAAGCGATTGAAGGTGATATTTTCTATCTTCAATCTTCTCTTCTTCTTCATTTGGCGGTTCTTGAATAATTAGTGCATGTGTTCCTAAATAATGAATCAAATTTGTCGTATGTGTCAGTTTGTCAACAGCTGCTTTTATTGACTCGATAACAGGATCCTGCAATAAACAATTGAATGTAATAAATGGATGTCAAAGTGATACCAATACAAAAGAAGGTTGACAGATGAAAGGTAAACAATATCTACCTCCAAAACAACAGAAGGTTGATCATATATTGATAAGTAGCTACCCTGTCGATCCTGAAGTTCTGCTAGATTGCGAGATAATGCCCCTACAACAGCACCTATGCCCTAAAATAACAAAAAAAAATAACTATCTATCCATTTTACATGTTTAGAGATTTTAAGATAAATTACTGGAAACAAGAAAAGTTATTCTCAACAGCAATCGTCTATCTTTATTTTAAATGAGAAATCATAAAACAATTCCAAACAATTTAAAAAGAAGTTTATTAAGAAGGTTTATTGGATTTCTCATCATTGTTACTATTTTTGCTGAAGAGAAATTGAGAGAAATGTACAAATAGAAGAAAAAGATTACCACATGCTTGAGTACTTGTTGTAGCTGAGAGTAAGGATGGTTTGATCGAGTTGTCAAATAGTGATCAGAAAATCTGTGGCCAAATTGTCTATCAAATTTCTTTAATATTTTACGAACACCAGTTGCATTCATATCAACAAATTTCAGGAGTTTTAGAAGATCTAATCCAATTTCTCTATATGCTTCTCGTAGAAAGTTGATTTGTGATATATCAGGTTGTTCTACAAGGGCTGCATGCTGTTCTCCTAACTCTTTGATCTGGGTGGCAATATGTCCTTGCTGTTCCAACAGGAAAAGCACAATCTTCTCAATCTGAAAATATAGCACAAGATATGCTTAGATGTAGTAAGCTTCATCAAAGCACAAAATAGC
The DNA here is from genome assembly GCA_024699675.1 of Amphibolis antarctica. Lineage (NCBI taxonomy): Eukaryota > Viridiplantae > Streptophyta > Magnoliopsida > Alismatales > Cymodoceaceae > Amphibolis > Amphibolis antarctica. The sequence goes on from JAMKPZ010002093.1 coordinate 13,292, forward strand.
AACAATTTTTATCACTGGATTCTATTATCAAAAAAGCTTCTTGCAAATGAAATTAATTAATAATTTGATAAAGATAATAACATATTGTAAGATAATAAATGGTTAGTGTCATTCCAATAACCTCATTGTTTCTTTTAGAACTTCTAAAGAATGACAAGAAATATAAACTGGTGCATTAATTATATAGACTGTCATATTAATCATGAAGGTCGTGATATTCCCATTCATTCCTACCTTAATTTGTAGACATCTATATTAGCCATGTGGTGATGGCAGCAAGAGAAAGTGGCAATGATAACAGTGACAGGAGATGGAAATAGTGACAATGGGAGAAGGGGGAGGAGATGACAAGAGTAGCAACAGGGAAAGGAAGAGGAAGAAGCAAAGGAAGTGCTAACAGGAAAATATCCTATGGGCATAAATTTCAGCAAGGTGGTTCTACCAAAAAATGTGGATAAGACAAAGTTGTTTAGAAAGAGGATACTAATTGTCTACTTGTACTTGGGATAAACCTTCCATTACCCAGATCTTAAGACAAACCTGATCATCAAGCATCCTTGAAAACTCTTTGAGCACATGGCGACGGTCTTGTAAACCACCCTCAAGCATTTGTTTATACTGGTTTACTTTCTTCTTCATTAACTTGTAGTTAATATAATAGCTGAAATTAACCAAACAGAAATATGATAGAGCAAGTATTTGAGAGAATAACTTCATAGGTAAAAATTCTATATTGAATCAGATTACAAGACCAGAAAACCAAAGTAAAGGCAAACACATTATATGTTAATAGGATGGTAAAATAAAGAATGACTGGCAAGAGAATGCTAAAGTAGTTTTTTCAAGACAGTAGATCTTAGGAAAAGTTGAAGCAAATTATCATTTCCTTAGGTATGATTTGGATAAGATTTTAGGGTGTGTAGATTATTATCACATTTAATTCTATGTAAAAATTGTTGTGCCAAAAATCATTGGACCATAAACATTTGAAGAAAAGATATTATTATTTGAGAGAATAATTTCATATGACAACTATCCAAACATATTTAATACTTCACAATAAGACGGAATATTATTATATTATTTAATATACTTACTAATGTGAGATAACTAGTATTAATTATAGATAGTACTGCTAACAAAGGAATGCATACTAATTACTATTTTAACTTATTTGCAATTGGTTGATTAATTACTATTAGTTAATTACATAGTGATGTAAGTACACAGGATTAATTACTATCATATTATTATTACTAATAAATAAATACTTACTACTAATAAATAAATGTGAGATAACAAATTATTTAATTTATTGTAGTTTAATTACTATTAGTTATTGTTAAAATGGATATTAATCAATGAAATAATAATACAATCAATTGTAATAGTAACATGGACTTAGGGAATTTTTGCCCACAAACACAAAAATCTAACCCAAAATCCTAGAATCAGCAAGAATTGATAAAAATGCTGATGTTATGATTCTGAGAAAATAAATTAAAATGCACAATTGATAATCCAGTGTATTTGGCTAGAATCTACTACGCCATGGACATAAGCATATAATTATAGGCGGAATCCAAAATCATAGAAACTGAACAATAAAATTCCTACACAAACAGTACTTGAGATATTCTATGCAAGTTGAATCTTTCCATCACATTTAAATATAATATTTTCATGTCTTCAGTGGAAACATAGAAGAGCATTTGCAATAATTCAATAGTTTGCAACCTGCCATAACAAAAGCCATAAAAATATTGTAACAAAAGATCCACCATTTTAATTGAATTCTTTGAATTCTACTGTTTAAGCACATTTACACAGACTTGTAGGGCCCATTGATAGTTGATCAATTAGTATGATGTGCTCACAAAAATATTAGTAACACTACTTATGATATATGAAATGTAGATACATCTTAGTCTCCATCATGATTGTAAATCATGTTATGATGCTTCAGTATAAACAAAGGTATGAAAATTGACATGGATTTGAATATAGATACTTCAAATTTTTAAATTATATAAAATGGATATGTATGCATATTTTTTAAGTATTTTATTTAAATATTTTATTTCTATTTTCATTTGTTATATGCTTTTATAGAGATGTCAATGGGCCGTGCCAGCACGGCCCAGCACAGCCCAGCACAGCCCAGCACGGCCCAATACGGTTTGACCATGTCGGTCAACAGCACGACACGAAAAAATTTTCATGCTGTGGGTAATGTCTAGGTTGGACCCCCAGGTCGTTCGTGTTGGGCCGGCCCGACTTATGTCCATGGGCCAGCCCGACTTATGTCCATGGGCCGGCCCGGCTTATAATTATATAATCTACTATGCCATGCTTATGTCTCGTGTTGAGCCAGGCCGTGCTTATTTTGTACTAGAATTCGTGTCGTGCTGTGCTGGCCATCGGGTGTTGAGAAGAATGTTGTAATTTGTTAATTAAATAATAAATTAATTTAAAAATCGTGTCGGTCAAAATTGTGTCATTGACTGGTATAAATAGTATTTTTTCGTGCCACGGGCCGTGCCTAGGCTAGCCCATTGGTGGTGTGGGCCAAGCCGGCATGGCACGATTGACAACTCTATGCTTTTATTATCTTTTCATAAAGTTTTGTTTACTCTTTTTACATATATGTGTTAGAGTTGTATTACAGTCTATTATTATATCTTATTAGTGGGTTACTAGATATCCATTTACCCTAGGGTATCCCTAAAACTCCTTTAATTTCCAACAATGCCATTGCCTACACTATTATGTTACATCAATCAAAAGATATTTTAAAGAGCATATATGGACACAAAAAGAGAATTTCCAAAGTATTTGAGGTTTACCACCTTTCATGCACTGTTAAACAAGCTTAACATTTACCAATTATTGATGACTGCCATGACCAAGCTATGATGGTATCATGAGGAGTTAGAAGTTGCTACATGTAGAGCAACAGCACAGATTCAAAGGTGAATTATTGATGGTGAGTTGTGGATAAAATTTCAGCACCTACCAAGATCTTGAAGATTTCAACACCTACCCCACATGCTGTTACAACATCACCAATCACTAAGTCATGGCCACTCCAACTCCATGTAGTCATGATTGTAGTCACAGTGGTTGTGGTGGATGCTTTAGGATAGGGTGCCCTTACTGCTAACATCATAAGAAGATTGTCACCAATCAAAGAGATGTTGGGAAAAACTTGACAAGTTACAATAGACAACTGTAACTATAAAGTTAACACCTACAAGAGTTATAGTGGATTAAACTATTACCATCTCTCAAGCTGACCATGAGATGCTCCTTAAACTACAGCTACAAGTTTCTAATAACAAGGCCATTGCCTCTCATTCTTTCACTTCAAGTGCAAGCACATTATCAGCCTTTAGTAATAGTTCCTAGATCATAAACTCAAGAGCCTTTTCTCATATATTATTAGGTACACATGGCCCCTTCACCTACTTATCCCACCCTCATGATATTTGTTTGGTTTCTATTATCAATTATTGTTCTCATCCTATATCTAACATGAGAGTTTTCAAAGTCACTTCATTGAACATCTTTGACAAAGTCTAACGATTGCTCTTATAGTCTCAATGAGATCCATCGTAGACTTACTACTGTGACTTCCATTTTTAAGTTGTCCATCTTGTGGCACCACCATTTTTATCATCTATCAGACTAAAAACTCAAACAAACGTTACCATGGGCTTTGACATCTAGTTTTAAGTGTGAGTCCTATAAGGTTAGGGTGAGTCCTATAAGTTAGGAAATCACCAATTTGCTTCCACTCAACAGTCTGCATCTTGTTCAACTCATTCTGTTAAGTTAGTTGTGATATTTAAATTTTTCTTGTGTGCTTATCTATTTCTAGTTATAAATATTATTTAGTTTTTATCAATGACTTTTGTTGGTACCAACACAAACATATTCCGCTACATCATTATAGTGGAAAATAATGATTAATTTTCCTTAACCTTTACAAATGAGATACAAGATACACACACACACACAAGACAATTTACACAACACACCCTTAGTAATATAACAATATGTGGCTAATTTTAACACTTCCCCTTAAGTTGGAACATAAATATCTAATATGTTCAACTTGTTACAAAACTTGTTAAATACTTTAACACTAAGACCTTTGAGAAAAATATCAGCCAGTACTCTGATGATGGGGTGTATGGCATGAAAATAATTCCATCCATCACCATATTCCGAATATGGTGACAATCTACCTCAATATATTTTATCCTCTCATGAAACATGTGATTGCTAGCAATAAATATGGTTACTTAATTATCATAATGCATTTCCATTGGAGTGATTGTGGCAAGACCTAATTCAGCCAAAAAGGATCATATCCACATCATTTCACACTCAATTTAGGTCGTAGACCAATATTCTACTTTTGCATTGTGGCAAGACCTAATTTAGCCAAGAAGAATCGTATCCACATCATTTCACACTCAATTTAGGTTATAGGCCAATATTCTACTTCTACACTAAATCAAGAAACTACATTCTGCTTTTTGTTACACCATATTACTAAATTACCTCCAACATGTGTGCAATATCCTAATGTAGATTTTGATGTCGATATGTTTTATCCTTAATATAATGACAATTCACCTTAATATGCTTTGTCCTCTTATAAAACTTGTGACCATTGACAATAAATATGATTGCTTAATTATCACAATATATTTCCATAGGAATGATTATGGCAAGACCCAATTTAACCAAAAGGGATCGTATCCACATCATTTCACACATAATTTGAGTAATACACTGACATTCTACATTCTACTTCTTGTTGTGTTATGTCACTAAATTTCCTTTAACATTTATGCAATATTCTAATGTAGATTTTTGATCTCCACAATCACCAACATATCTTAAATCTGAGAACACTTCAACCAGTAAATAACTATGCTTGGAGTAGACCAAGCCTTTCTTGGTTGTACCTTTAACATAAGCAAGGACTTAAATAACTTCTTCCCAATGAACCTTCTTCAGTTGTTTCATAAAGTGCAATAAGAGACCTACAACATAAGTGATATCTGATCTAGTAACAATCAAGTATATCAATTGGCTAATAAGCCTCCTATACTTGCACGAATCTTCTAACAAATTAGATGTATCATCTCAAATAGGGGGATTTTATTTTGCTAATGTACTTTTTGGCTTGCAGCCCAAAAGTTCAGTTTCTTGTAATAAGTTTAATGCATACTTTCTTTGTGAGAATGATATTCTTCCTTTAATGTATGTAAATTCTATTCATGTCTTTAGTGACAAAGTGTTATTTGAGATGTACATTTGCTTTTTCTATCCCTATTGAATCACTACTAGTTACTAAGATATCATCTACATAAATTACAATAACAATGTGTCCAACTGCAATTCTCTTCAAAAATACTGAGTGATCAACTTGACATCTTTTAAATACCCCTAATATTACATTGTCACTGAATTTTTAGAATTAAGCGTGAGGACACTATTTTAACAATAAATTGTCTTCTAAGTAACACACCATATGCTCCCCCTAAACAACATACTCGGGGATGCTTCATTAGGACTCATTCTGATTTAATGAAGGTACACATGAAGGTACCTAGGCACTTCTGATTTAATGTTGATTTGATTACAACATTTCTAATAAACATGATGCCCTTTACACCTTTAAGTGGTGAGATACCTTTCCACATCTTGTGTTTTAAGGTGCGTGTGAGGTGTTTACTCAAGTCCTTTCCCTAGGACTTGCATAAGTTATCTCTTAGGTCAATTAAATGTCTCATTGAGTATTCTAACAATCAACAAGGATATGATACTTCCATCCACAATCCAGGAAACGCCCTTTCTGTTAAAGTCATCTTCTTCAAGTCTCAAACTTAGTTTTAAGGCCCTAAACTCAGAGTTAGTCGATCCACCACTGCCATCACCTGTTAATCTTTCTATCATGGTTGGAAATAATCAAGGTATGAAGCACATTATGTCTTATCCATTATAGGTCTATCATCATTGAAAACAAACTCTTCAACCTCCTCCAACAAGACCTTTATGATCATACCTCCCAGACAGCCAAATTTGGCCTTGACCTATTACACTATGAAGGAGTAGAAGACACCATAAAAGAGAGTATAGACAAAATATCATTTCAAGCCATGACTTTCCTCTAAATTTAATATATAGCAAGATGTCGCAAAAAAATGCAATGATGGCTTAAGTCATAACAACACAAGGAAACATGGTGTAAAAGTGTCACATATGTATGATAGCAATATGATAATGATTACAACAGAAAACCACATATATTGGAATATCATAGCTATCATGTCCATATTGATACCAGCAACTCATACTGATACTTTCAAATGTGAGTAAGACAAGCACCAATAGCATACTTGATTTAAAGATGTAATCACAGATATGGATATGTGTACTGCTAGCACCTCAAAAGAGATAAGTGCATTCACAATTTTTCAAAAGAATGAGTGTATTCCCAAAAAATAAATTGCCCATGACATGATCAAATAGCATTGGGATAACAAGCAAATATTCAAGAAAAAAGAGATTTATTCTAATAAAATGTAGTGCACCATTGACCAGAATATTTTCCAGCTAAATTCCCTTCTCATTGATATTAATTCCCTAGAAATACTTACTGCTCAAGATTGATATGGATGTTGTTAAAAATGATCCAGACCGCCAGAAAAATGGAAGTATGATACAAAGTATTCTGAATTATTTCCTCCCTATTTAAAACAGATTTTCCATGTTCAGGTGACTCTTTTTGTACCATACAGATGCCCTCATGGACCACAGCAATCCCATTTTTTTAGTGGTATAACATCATTTTATTTCTTCATAAGGTTTCACATTAGTCATGCATGTATTTGCAATCATTTACTCATAACTGTTAGAAGACATTAATAAGGGACGATAAGAAGAATTTTGATAATTCATTAGTAAGATGATAATTTCTTAGAAGCACAAATTGGTGTATAGCAAAAAAACAACCAGTTAAATATGTGGGTGAAATTTTATATTAAAATTTAAGCTAGCTAAAGTTTGGTAATTCCAGATTTATATTTTCTAATTAAAAATAAACTAAGGAATATACCTGCTCCATTCTTCAACTTGGTTGGCCTGAAGGTTCTTGCAAAATCGAACCATGTTTTATAGGTAAGAAAGCTGTACAAAAGAAATAAATACTGATCAAAAGCTATATGTGGATCAGTACTGTTGCTTCTACAACTAGACTAGAAATCAAGCACCACAAACTCTCAATCACCAGCACTGTAAAAAAGAAAAAAAGAAGAAAGTTTTAAAAAATGTTGGAAGTTTAAAAAAAAATTCTTGAGGGTAGATCACATTTATCTACATATTTTCTATGGATAGACCACATTTGTCTATCTATTCTACTGCATCAGATTGCATTTGATAGTTATTCTACTATTGTCTGAGATACAGTTTGCAAATTACTATTTTTTGCTACTACTTTTACTACAACAATTGATTTTCTACCTCGCATTATATATGATGGTTATTCTACTACTATTTGAAATAAAGTTCCCAAATTACTATCATTGTTGGTACTTCTACTACAGCAATTAGTTTTTTTATATTTCTCTATATATCTATTATTTCCAATTAAGTTTGTTTGAATTGCTATTAAGTTTATTATTTTATTGAGTCTATTGTAAGTTAAATGTACCAACTTGAGCCAGAGTGTAAGAATAAATGATACATTATGTTATTTGTATATTGTGAATTTAATCTTACATTGTTTAAGTAGTATTTGTCCTCTTTGTGTAGTCTCTATTGGAGTTTAGTTATGTTATTTCTGTGTAGGATCTATTTAAGGATTTATTTATATCTATTGTATATATCTCTTCCTTTTCAACTTGGTATCAGATGACCAGGTCCCACTGCCGCTGCCACCTCTCCCCACAAGTTCTGCCCACCTTGCCATTGCAGATGCCACCTGCTCTCCCCACAAGTTCCGCCCACCTTGCCGTTGCAGATGCCACCTACTCTCCTCGTAGGTTCTGCCCACTGTCGCCGCTGCCTACTCTCCTTGCGAGTTCCGCCCACCCAATAGGTTCTGTCGCCATCGCCACACTCCCTCTTCTCTGCGGGGTTTTTCCCCCTTTTCCGTAGGGTCCTACCATTGCCAACTCCTCCCACCGGACTTCCTCTCTTCCGTGGGATGAGTCACTAATCGTCCACTCTATCTCTCTCCTCGTGGGTTAGGAGCCACCCTAGTTGGGCTCTCGTCTTCTCTCGTCCATTGTCGCCACTGTCATGGAGCCATTGTCGTCACTGTCATGGAGCCATTGTCGTCCACTCTGTCTCTCACCTCTCAGTTGACAACAACTACTGTCAAACTCACTGATGACAACTATTTTCATTGGGCTCCGATGTTCAAGACATTTCTTGTAGTGCATCGACGTGACCAGCACTTGTACGATGACCCTCCTAATGTGAAATCTATCAAATATCAGGAGTGGCACACAACTAACTGCTCCGTCCTCTCTTAGCTACTGAATAGTGTTGATGACTCCATTACTCGAAGCATTTCTCGAATGCGACTGGCGAAGCTTGTTTGGGAGACTCTTCGTGCTCAATATGCTAATGAGCACAATATCTCCCGTGCCTGTGAGGTGTACAAACACCTCTTTTCTATTCACCAAGGTACTTCCACTGTGCATCAATACTATCATCGTCTCTACGAGCTTTTGGATGAGCTTGATGTCTACCAACCCTGCACCATCGATCTTGCTATCCAAAAGCGATATCGACAAGAGCTTGCTGTGGCCATTTTCCTGTCTAGGCTGAATACTGAGTTGTAGCATCAAATCTGAGGTCAAATTTTGGGTGCTGACATGGTGCCCTCTCTTCAGTCTGTTTTTAATCGGGCTCTTCGTTGTGCCCTTCACTCCTCGCCATCGTCAATTATTACCATGGAGCCTGTTGCCATGGCTATCCAATCAGCCAATGCCTCTCAGAACCACTCTTCCTCCACGAGGGGAGGTTGATCTCGTGGTGGCAATTGTCTACATGACAAGTTTAATCTATGTCCATTGCGGGCGTCGTAATCATGCCTTCGATCGTTGTTGGAACAAGTTTGGTCGTCCTCCCTTGGTAGCCCATGCTACGATGACTCCTACTCCTGTGGGGGATTCAATGCCTTCCACCTCTGCTTCTCCTTCTGTTATTGTCAGCCAAGAGGATTTTGATGAACTCCAAATTTTGCAGGCCCAACAACATTCCACAATTGTTGCTAATCACATCGTTGCCTTAGGTACGGAAGCTCCTGCTAAGTCTTCTAATCCTCCGTGGATTATAGATTCTGGTGCCTCTAATCATATTTCAGGTGACCCCTCTCTTTTTAGTCATCTTTCCACTCATTCCCATCTTCAAGTCGTCACTCTTGCAGATGGTCGGTCATGTTCCATCTTAGGGTTTGGTGTTGCTCATCCTATGCGCCATCTCCCACTCACCAATGTTCTTTATATACTTGCATTTCTTGTTAATTTAATTTTCATTAGTTCTATTACTAAACAACTTCATTATTTTGCGTACTTCTTTTCTCTTCATTGCATTTTCTAGAATCTGAAAATGGGATGGCGAATAGGTTTGGGGCTTGAGCATGGATGGGGGCACCACTCTAGACTTGCACACATCTTATTCTTATCTATCCATGCAGCTCAATGTGCATGGCTTTGTCCAAACCATGCATACATGTTGGATAACCCATTTGGTAGAAGCTTGTTTTTTATGGAAATAATGTTTTTGTATTCTTGAATATTCAAATTTTAACTAAAACCACCAATAACGTTGTCTTTGATTGATTGATTTTTTTTAATATAATTAGTGAATTGAAATATCACAGCTGATATTTTATTTAATTTTAAAGACTTCATCACAGGCACATTGATGAGTAAAAGTTTGTGATTAAAGGCCCAGAGATCTTCAGAAACTGTGGGCTTCCATGTATAAAAGAGAAGTTGATAGATTTGATTATTGAGCCTGCCTCTCCTGCACTCCTTGCGGTTGTGACTCCTGGTGCTTCCTCTTTTTTGTGGCATAGGCGCCTTGGGCATCCATCTTTTGTCAAGCTTCGTGCTTTCTTGTCATCCGTTCATTTTCGTTCTGTTGTATTATGGGTAAGCAATTTCATGTTACCTATACCAGTTGTGAGTCTTCCACTGTCTTTTATTTTTGAGTTACTTCATTGTAATATTTGGGGCCCTTCGCAGGTTATGTCTGTATCTGATTTTCATTATTATATTGTGTTTGTTGACCATTTCTCTTGTATTTCATGGATCTTTCTGTTAAAGAATCGTCAACACTTTGTCGATGTACTTGCTTAATTTTTGAATGAAATTCAAAATCAATTTAATGTTGTTCCAAAGACTTTTCGCACTGATAATGTTTTGGAATTTCTTCACTCTGATGTGCAATCTTTGTGTGCTTCTTGTGGTATCCTTCATCAAACCACTTGTGCTCATATATCTCAGCAAAATGGTATCATTGAGCGTAAACATCGTCATCTTCTTGATGTGGCTCGTGCACTAATAGTTGAGATGCATGTTCCAAAATACTTATAGTTTGATGCAGTTGCCACTGCCTGTCATTTAATAAATCGTCTTCCGTCCTCACCTCTGGAGGGCACTATTCCTTTACAGCGGCTTTCTCCAGAACGTAAGCTTTTTCCTTTGTCTACTCATGTTTTTGGGTGTATTGCTTTTGTCAAGAACCTCTTTTCGAGACTTTACAAGCTCTCACCTCATTCTATTAAGTGTGTGTTTGTTGGGTATCCTCGGTTGCAGAAAGATTATCATTGTTTTCATCATCCTACTAGGTGGTACCTTGTTTCTACTAATGTTTTCTTTCTTGAGCATACCCCCTATTTTGATAGTCTTAGGTGTCTTAAGGATCCTATGCCTTGCCCTATTTCGATGGGGTCGGAGATTCCTCCTCTAGTTCCCACCACTACACCGCCTCCTGTCTCATAGCCCTGGCAAGTCTATCAATGTCGACGCACCCCTATTGCTCCTCTGCCGACTCTAAATTTGCCTCCTGTTGCAAATCCCACTCCTTCTGACCTTGATTTACCTATTACTCTGCGGAAAGGTATTCGTTCCTCCACCCTTCATCTTATCTCCCATTTTGTTTCCTATGCCCATCTTGCTCCCTCTTTTTGCCATTTTGCTCTTTCCCTTTCTATGGAGTCTATTCCCACAGATTATCATGAAGTACTTACCCTTCCACATTGGAAGTCTGTACTTGAACTACAGGCTTTACATGATCGTGGCACCTGGCAACTCGTTGCTCGCCCTGCTTTTGCTCCCATGGTTGGTAGTCGTTGGGTTTTTGCTATCAAGAGGAATCTTAATGGTAGTATTGCTAGATACAAAGCTCGTTTGGTTGCTCAAGGCTTTACTCAGATCTATAGAGTGGACTATGATGCTACATTTGCACCTGTGGCCCGTCTCAATTCTATTCGCATCTTCCTTTCCTTGGCTGTTACTCACAGGTGGTTTTCGGCTTAGATGGATGTCACCAATGCTTTTTTATATGGTGATCTATGTGAATAAGTTTTTATGGAGCAACCACCAGGTTTTGTTGCTCAAGGGGAGACTTAGGTTTGTCTTCTCAAGAAAGCTATTTATGGTCTCAAACAGAGCCCTCGTGCTTGGTTTACAAAATTTAGTACTATGCTTACGTCATGGGGTTTTAGAAAATGTGTGGTAGACAACTCTATTTTCATTAAGCAGAAAGCTGGCAAGCATACCATTATAGCTATCTTTGTTAACAGGTAATGATATTCAATGTATCAAGTCAACAAAACAGTATCTAACAAAACACTTTGCCATCAAGGATCTCGGTAAACCACAGTACTTCCTTAGTATTGAGATTGCATACTTAAAGAGAAGTATGGTGCTTTCACAACAAAAATATGCTCTTGATATATTAAAAGAGACTGGACAAATTGGGTGTCAACTGGAGCCTACTCCCGTTGAAGTCAATCCCTCTTTTTGGGATGAGTCTTCAACTCTCCTTGACGATATTGGCAGGTATAGAAGACTTATTAGGAAGTTAATTTACCTCACTATCACTAGACCAAACATTTCTTATGTTCTAGGCACACTAAGTTAATTTATGCAAGCACCAAGAAAAGTTCATTGAATTGGGTTACTTCGAGTTACTAACTTATATCAAACAAAATCTAGGAAAGGAGCTAATATATTCCAATCATGGACATTGCCATGTTATTGCATATTCTGGCTTTGGATACGCTAGGGATAAAGTAGACAAAAAGTCTACTTTAGGATACTGCACTTAGGAGGAAACCTTGTGACATAGAGAAGTAAAAAGCAAAATGTTGTGTCAAAATCCAGTGTTAAAGCAGAATACAGGTCCATGTCTCAAATTGCTAGTGAAATGGTTTAGATAAAATCACTTCTTTTTGGGCTTGGAGTACAAGTCTCCATACCAATGAGTATGTATTGTGACAATCAGGTAGCTATTTATATTGCCAACAATGATACTTTTCATAAGAGGACAAAATATATTGAAATCGATTATCATTATGTACGCAACCTTTGTCTGGCTAGTACTATTTGCACCCACTTCACTCGATCAACTCAACAAAGAGCAAATATCTTCACCAAGGCATTACCCACTAATGTTTTTAATAACTTATGTAGCAAGCTGGGAATGTTAGATCTGTATTCTCCAGCTTAAAGGGGAGTGTTGGAGTTTAGTTATGTTATTTCTGTATATGATCCATTTAAGGATTCATTTATATCTGTTGTATATATTTGTAGTGAAATGAAAAAAAAACCTAACCTTTTTGGCTTCACCTCTTTTCTCTTCCTTTTCAACTATCTCTATATGTAAAGGCCTCATGTTTGCTTATGAATAAGATTCTACTTTCATCCATTTATTATGTTCTAACAATGATAAAAAGCCTAATCTCCACATGCTACACTCAATCCTTAGAGCAACTGGTGGATATCTTCACTAAGGGGTTAGAAGCTAGTATTTTTGAGTCTTTATGTAACAAGTAAGATATAATAAATATATATACTCTAACTTGAGGGAGAGTGTAAATGTTTAATGTAATATGGTTGTATTAATGTGTTTGTGTTATGTAGTTAGGTTAATGGATATCTATTTATGTAGGAATCCATTATCCCATATATATTGTACTCTCTCCAAGTCAAGAGATAGATCATTTTTTCCTCCCTCAAACTTCACCAGGACAAACCTCCAAAGACTTTGATATTATCTTCAAATACAATTTTCTAATAGGGTCCATAACTGTAAGGGTCCTGAGACACAGGTTTAGATTCAGGTGGTAGTGTAATCTTATGATCATATGGCCTCTTGGGTGGTAGACTCTTTGGAAGCAAAAATACTTGAAGGTGCTTTTAACAGAACAGCAGCTAACTCCTGCAAAGCTGAAATTTTGTCCCTGACCGATTGCAATTCCCCATCTTTGTGACTCATGAGCCTCTTCGAAAACCAGCACATCAACTGCATAAACCTTCTTAGCCTTATTATATTTTTTATACAAATCTTCACCTGTCACGAATATCAGTTCTGGGGTGTGTAAACCCCTTAACTCATAAGCATGGCCTTGAAACTTGAACTTCATGAATGTTCTCCTTTAAATTCCAACCAATGATACCCAAAATTTCCAACCAATCCACCTCGAACACCACAACATAACCACCTAACCTGCAAAACATACAAATCAACCAACACTTGCAGCTTCTGTATTTGCATTTTAACAGTGAAAAGAAAGCCTTTATAATCAACCCCCACCCCACCCCCCAATTCCAGGAATCATTGGTTTTCTCAATGGTCATTTTCCCATTAAGGAAGAATCAATAAAGACGATCAACAACCAGAATTGATGAACATAGTAACAATATGCCCATCGATGATCCCCTGTATTCACATTGTCTTGTGATGTGTCCTTCCACTAATAACTGGAGAGATATAACCAAATTTCACTTGTAGAAAAAAAATATACTCCATCTTCAACAGCATCCTTATACGTATCTTCAACATGCAACAGGAACATTTCAGTCTTCTTGCATCAATATCTAGGCTTTCACTTCTCATTACAGGAGAAACAAAGACCTTTTGCCTTCCTCTCTTCCATCTCATCAGGAATTGCACTTGAAATAGGTAGCTATGGTATTTCATCTGTGGTCCTTCAGTTCATCAAGCCTCCCCTTCTTGATGTCCATCCACCAGCCTCCCCATCATGATTCCTACTTCCCTTCTCCTTAAGGGTGCATCCTCTCCTGGAATACTGGCATTTATATGTCCTCTTTTAAGGTCCTAGCCAGAAGGATCTCACCTCAATCTGCAACTCAATATGAAAACCACTGAGATAAGTGCTGTGTATATCCTTAGAGAGGTCGACTACTTAATTGCTCAATCACTCAAATTGACAACAATACTCTCCTAGGCTCCCATTATGTTGTAGCTTACACAATTCTCTCATTGGATCCTTTTCCATAGCACCAAACCTCACTGAAATAGCATCTTAAAACTCCTCCCAGCTCCTTCACTTTTCATTCTTTGTTAGCTACCAATACCATGGCAAGATGGCATCATCCAAGTGATAAGCAATGGCATGCACCTTCTAGGATGTTGGAATTTTGTTGGAGAAACATAAGGCTCAACCTCTTTTAACCATTACCATAGAAACCCTTTCCAATTGTAACAAGGGTATTTGATAGTCGTAGCTTCAAATGGGAGCTACTTTGTCCTTCAGTCCTCCCTCTGGTATTAAGACTCAATGATGCTCCTCTTCCATTGATCCTCTCAAAGATCTCTGAAATCTCAGATACCAACTATTATGCAACTCCCAAGAACATCTTTTAAGGCAAGTTCGAATGAGTGAGCTCCATATCACCTTGCATCTTCAACATATCCTCCCATTATTGTCTTAGATCCTACTTCATCAACAACTTCAAGTTCTCTAGGTCTTCAATCCTCATCCTCTCCTCCTGAGATAAAGCCAGCTCTGATACTACTTTGGTAAACCCTTTCCAGAATCAATAATCAATTCCTAGTAGGATCTCCCGAGGATGTCTGATCTATGATTGAATCCTCATGTTGATTGTTCCAAACTGAGCTTAAGGAGCTCAATTCAAACTTCTGACTGGGGCTATTCCAAGGAAAGGGAATGCTAATGTGGATGCAAGGTCGCCACTCAGCTCATGCCTTCCTCCTAACCAAAAACGAGAAGACAAAGGCATGAACAGACTAATTCACTTCCAAAATACAAGTATTTAGAGTATAGGAAAATTTTCCAGAGACACCACTTATTTTTTTAAAAAAAAATCTAATTATACAATTAATTAATCTATAGTATAATCTACTATGTATTAAAGTTTCAACATGAGCTAAGTTATCTTCATTAAGAATTTCTATTTAAAAATCAATGGTTGAAATATAATAAAAATTGGTCGATTTTAAGACATTTAGAACAAGAATCAAGCCTTATTCAATTTAAGTAAAATGACACATCTAACAAAGTTTCGTAGAAAAAATGACTCCTTCACAAAGATTCTCACGTTTAATGATTTTACAGGCTAATCTAAAACAACCTAATGACCTGAAGGCCACAGATATTATGGTGCAAAACCACCTCCCCGCATAAAGGCCGCCACCTACAACGTAGTAAGTCGACGACATTCACAAAAGAGAATAATCTTTCCTCGAATTAATTTCTAGCAAGGACCTCTCCCCCCCTCTCTCTTGCGGCCTAAGAACACGCCCACTGGTAATGCAACCAGAAATCACCAACATGACCGATTTTCCGTATGCCTGCGAGAAAGAATGATTATGAGAGGTAAAGCAACAGCATTACCACACGAATGACGCGGAAATGGGCAACGAACGGCTGCAATCCTCGCTGGGGAAACAAAACAAAACAAAAAAACGAAAAAAACTACAGTTGTGCGTGGATAGCTCTGGACCTCCTGAAGCTGGCGTAGAACGAACAGGAGCAGAACCACAGCAAATTAGATGAGAAGATGGACAAGGAAGAAACAGAAGCAGAGAGACGACGACTGGACGGAAGCCGGAAGGAGAGAAGATAGAGAAACGACGAGCTGATCGAGTCACCGGATATTATCGTAGATCACAAGTTCGGTCGACGGTGGCGGAGGGAGCTGGTGAATTCATACGACAAATTGTTTTCTGTTTGCTTGTCTGTCCTCCCAAATGTTCTAATTCGATTCCCGCCCTCATACTTGTTTTAATGACATTATTATACATGTTACCGACAAAAATTTATCGACAGTAAATATTATGTTTAAAATAAATAGATGTAATATTTGTTTTAAATAGAATTTTTATCGTTTATAGATTTTAAGTTAATATATTTAAATTATAAAATAAATAATTATAATATTTTTAACTATAATATTTATAATAATATTGAATTTTTTATTTATGAAATAATCATACAACTTTGGAGAGAAGGTAACAAGAATGTTATCGCCTAAATTTTTAATCATGTTTCTACCTACAGGAGGTGAGAGGATTAATTTACTCAATGAGGTTTAATCTAATTTAGATGTTAATTTATCATCTTCATCTTACGTTGACAAGTTTGTTGCTAATGTCAATCTTAAGATCGATCTTCAATCTTAGACCGATGAGGTACAATAGCTAATCTAATCTTCTTCTTTATCTGGTATTTGACCATAATTTCTTTAGCTTTTTTTGTTGTTGTGTTGATCTTGATGGTTAAAATTATCTTTCATATTACCTTTTTTAACAATATCGAATGCATTTGATAACAACTTTATTTAACTTTAAAAGTTGAATAAAATCGAAATTGAAATTAATTTCGTAAATAAATTTAAAATTATATAGTAATTTAAATGATAAAAGTTCATATATTAAAATCTATACAGTAATAATGAAATTAAAAGTAATTTTAAAAGGTAAAAATAATTGAAACCAAACGGAGATATTTTTGTTGTTCAAGAGTTTTTTTTCTTCCTCTCTGGACCGTTGCTACTTCTTTATTTTTGTTGTTCAAGAGTTTTCCAAAATGACAACATGTTAAACTTTTTTGTGGTCACAATCCTTGGAAGATTAAGTTTTGTAAACCTTCTTGTTCTGTTTCTTAGATGTCCCATCCCTTTTGACTTAGATGTGGTTACCTGTAAAACTTTGGAACGAAAACTTTTGAAAACGAAAGGGCAAGAGAAATGTGCTAACTTCCGCGGAAGGAAGCAAATAGGTAAGACGTCCACCCTCCAATCTCTACGTGATCTTCATCCCTTGATCAACTTGCACCATTTGTCTCGTTTCGTTAATTACAAAAGACTACGACTTTTTTTGTAAATTTACGAGCATCTACTGAAAAATAAAAATTATCATTTGTGAAATATCTGATTGCATTAAGTTAAAACCCGAATAAAAATCTGATCAAACAGAGTTAAAACTCGGATAGCAGGTACTAGTTTGATCAAAATCAAAATATTTTTTGATTTTAAACCTAAAGATCCAAATCAAAATCTTAATCTGGCCAGACCGACTAATAATAATAACAATTTTTGTTAAATTAAAATATTTTTTTAATAGCGTATATACGTGTAAGTTATATAGTACGTAATTTGAAAAGAAAATAGTACCCAAAACTTTGGGCGAAAATGATATTCAACAACGGTAGGCGGATTAGGATGAAAGAGATGTGAGCTTTACGCAGGTACTTCAAAGTAATTCTACAATAACAAAACTGTTTATTTAAATACATTTTTCACCAGCGACAAATAGACACGTGTCGATTTGACGAGTCCACCTGGCGCACGGCTGGCAGGCGGAGTGAGGTTTCGTCACCTTGACGATGGGCGGCTGGTGATGATATTCTACGTTGAATGTTTTAAAAATTACGTATACCATTTAATCAAATTATTATAAGTAAAATTTAAATATAGATAAGGTTTAGAAATAGGTTATTATTTCTAATATTTAATATTATAAATTTTAATAAAAAATCTCTTAACTCTAATATATTACCATGATCGAATATAGATTTTTTTTTTTTCATTCTTAAATTTTTTTTACAAAAAAAATTCATTACATTTATTTTTTAAAATTTATTTTATCATCGCTATCAATACTTACATGATGTAAACAATACAATCTTGCCAGGAGATCCGACTGCAAACGACAAGATTGACAGCATGAATAGATATTCTCCGAGGAAGAAGACGGATTACCCTATGCGACGATGTCGGCTCCTTTTGTCGTATTTTCTGGTTACGTGAGAAAAAGGAAGAAAGAAAAGATCACGTTGAATAAAATCGAGAAAAAGAAATTTTAAAAACTTCGGTTAAAAATAAAAATATAAAATATAAAAAAAATTATGAGTAACAGTCGCATTCAAAAATTTTAAAAATATAAATAACAAAAGAAAATGGAAATTAATTTTTTTTAAGATTATTTATGTTCGCTACGAAAATTTAAAAAATTAATTCAAATAAAATTTATAAATATTTTATATTTAATATTTTAAACATAATTCCATATTAACTTTAATAATAATACATTGATAATGAAAATTCAATTACATTTATTATAATTTTATTTTTACAAAATTTAATTTTATTATAATTTTATATATTAACCGTATCTATATATATCATAGGTTAATTTATTTAAACTTATACTTACATATATCTTTTATTTTTATTTTTTTTTCTCCAACCCTTCTTTCAATCATCACAAACGACATGACAAGTCAAGTGGCAACACGAGTAGCAAGGCAATTTAGCAAAAATGAGTCAGAAATCTATAAAATTAGAAATTTTTCGCAAATAATGATATTAGATATGACACTACAAGAAAATAAGAAAAAAATAACAAATGTAAACTTTTATTCATTACATTTTTCCTAACGAATTTTACAATCTATCACCTTTGTTCATGTAGTCACAAGTCTAACAAAGTTTAAAAGAAGTTAAGAATACATGATACAATTTTCACCATGGTCGACAATCTTGACAACATTCAAAGTTAAAAGTAGACGAAAGAAGTGACTGAACGATTGTACAAAATTCAAAAAGTTAGATTTAAAGAAATTAATCGGAAGGTAAATAAAATTTGTGTAATTAAAACATAAATACTTTTAAATTATGGATATTTAAATAATAATTCTTGTAATAAAATTGATTAATGTTTTAATAAACGTCATTTTAACTTTGAGATATATATTGATTACTAATCTAATATTGACTAATTTTAAAATACTGATCACTTAATTAAGGCTAATGTATCACATTATTTACATACCTTGAAATGGCCTCTTGTTGTTGAAATCACTTTTTATTTATAAGCAATATCCTATAGGCCAGGCTAGTTCTTAAGAGTAATATATTTGTAAAAAATTATTTTTATATAAACGAATTCATTAGTATTATGATATATAGTTTATAGTTAGACTTTTGATAATGTCTTTTATACATGAAACACACTTCGACAAATTAAGTCAAATAAAAACATGCTTACATCAATAAATTAGAAGTCATCCAATAAATTTTTTCATTTGCAGTTGAATGATCGTGTTAATTACTTTGCATATATGAGAAAAAAAAGTCGAATAATGTCCTGTATCAATTTTCTTGAATTTCTTTATAGGAAGATGAGAAAATCTCAAAAATCTAGTAATATATAATTCAGAAAATTTCAATTCTCTTTTTTTATTTCCACACAATACAAATGTTCAAAAAATTAGAATTTTCTTTTTAAAATTTTCATTTCGAAATCGTCCTTCCTTGAAAATTGAAATCTTTGGAACACTACAGGAAAAGCAAGTTAATTAATTACTTCTGAAACGGTGCATCAGCATTTTCCAAATTTGATTGATATTTACCATGCCTTGTTATGAATTCTCGTTCAATTTTTAATCTAGTTAGTAATTTTGTAAGTTAAAGTTGGATAGACCTGAGCACATTGTTAACTATATCAAAATTACTTGATAAATCACTTTAAAATAGTTACTACCAGTAGTTTTTGAAAAATTTGAATTCCTATAGTAAATAAATCTTTAGCTATTACGTCATGTTATTTACATACTTTATGGCATTTTATCCCTCTTGTATTCAACGGGAGTTATGCCTTTAAAAGAATTAAAGGTGTAATTAAAGTATTTAATAGCTTGTGTGACGTATTGTATATCTCAAAATATTTTATTAAGTTATTGTATATTTCTATTTTTCATTTTCCAAGTTTTTACCTCATGGACGTTATTGTCAATTTCTAAGAGGATAACCTCGATATCATGTTTTAGATTATCTCATAGATATAGATATATCTAATTTTTTATACCACGTGCCATAATTCATTTATAGATCATTTTTTGTCAATTTAGCAGGTATCATTTTATTGGTTACCATATTTCAAATCTAAAACAAAATATAATTTATTTGATTCAAATATTGTATTCAACAATATTCTAACTATCAAAATTTCTAGAATGCAAAGGTAATATTGAATTTATTAATATGAAACTATTCAACTTAAATTCTATGATACAACAATTATATATATGCTAATTGCAGTTTTTTATTGCATACAAATAATCTAAGTGACAAAAAAATAGAGGCACAAGTCAAATTTGACAGGAATTCAATATGTATACATAGAGGTACAAGTCAAATTTGATAAAATAACTAATGCATGCAATAACAAAATAAATTTAACAAATCCTAAAGCAAATAAATATAACCACTTTTAGTATATTTGTGTACGTAGAATTGATCAGAAATGAATTGACAGGAATTTATTTTTTGAGCAAAATTTAATTAGAAAGAAATGAATTCAATACAGAGGTTGTTTGTGCACTTACCAAAATTAAACGAAATTAGAAATTCATACAGTCAAATGGAAGCAAGCGAGACAGCTCGAGTTGGCTGAATTCTAGACAATTCAAATCTTATGAGTCCAGATTTCATTTTTGTTCTAAACTAAAGAATGAATAGTACCAGCGGAAATGAATTGAATTAATTCTATTAACACAAACAAGTGATCTATGAGAATTGAATTCATTTCAATTCAATTCTCATGAATTCCATAGGCACAAATGGAAAATTTGATGAAAAATGTCTATAGTTATTTATTTATTAATATTATTATTCCTTTGGTTCTTTCCTTTTTTGTTATTAAAAAAACCTTAACCCAACTTCCATTGAGGAGGGTAGATGGGTGTGGTTGTTTGGCATGTGAGTGATGGAGGCGAGGGCTTGGTGATTTCTGTGTGCATGCTTAGTGACCACCAACTCCATGTGTAATGGCAAATGGGTGTAGGTGCGAGTGGGAAGCAAGGAAGGGCGAGATCATGCAAAGTGACAAACAATGTGCATTTGGGTGAACACACACAAAATTAGGGGTGGAAGGAGGACAAGAACACATTTGTGCACACAGAATTGGTTAGATTTTTGAAAAGAAATGAATTTAATGCAGAGGTGTTTATGCATCTATCAAAATTAAACGGAATTAGAAATTTTGCAATTGAATGGAAGCAGATGAGGAAGCTCAAGTTGACAAAATTCTAAATGATTCAGACCTCATGAGTTCAGACTTC
Source organism: Amphibolis antarctica (assembly GCA_024699675.1). Taxonomy (NCBI): domain Eukaryota; kingdom Viridiplantae; phylum Streptophyta; class Magnoliopsida; order Alismatales; family Cymodoceaceae; genus Amphibolis; species Amphibolis antarctica. The sequence continues at coordinate 34,941 of JAMKPZ010002093.1, forward strand.
ATTTTTGTCTCAAACTAAAGAGTGAATAGTGTTGATAGAAATGAACTAAATTCAATTTCGTCGATACAAACAAGTGATCCATGAGAATTGAATTTAATTCTTATAAATTCCATAGACACAAACAGACCCCAAGTTGAATGTGTGCGAGATGGAGTAGATGTGCTATCAAACAAGTGTTATGTGCATGCAAGCAAAGATGACAATGCATGCAAAGAGAGGGTGAACAGATCTGGTCGATAAGAGTGTGTGGTGGTCAACATGTATATATGTGAGTGATGTGATGACTTTGGTACCACTTGAATGTATTAGAGTTTAAATCAATTAAATGAAATACAATAGTCCAACAAATGAGGGTTCTAGTGAGTCACAAAGAAGAGGGTTGCAGTGTGTAATGTAAAGCGATTCTAACAAAGTTTTCTCTTTCTTTTCATTCCTTGTCACTAATTAATTGCCACCGCCCTCATTCATTTTATTTATATTGAGAGAAAAATAATGGTTACTTCCCTTTGTCACTAATTGCTCCCATTTTCTACCAATGACGGCAACAAATATAGCCAATGCAGATGTTGTAGTTGGCATGGCCAATGTGGTCATGTGGATGGATGATCAATGTGTAATACAGCATCAATTGATAAACACCAGGAAATTGACATGACTCTTGATCGACAGATGGATAAATGTGGCTATGCATACTAATGCAATTATTGGTGAATGGATAGATTCACTCATGTGACCATTCTAAGTGTCATGTACATGTTGACACTTGAGAGCAAATGTGTTGTAAAAATGTGTCCCACTATACAAGCATGAGACAAAGACATTTCATGATCCACATATTATCATATGTACATTGATGGTTGTCGATATGGTGTATAAATACAACAGTCTTTCATCAATAAGAGGCATCTAATTGGATTGTACTTTACTTACAAGTGAAATTGGAGTAAAGGAAGAAGAGAGTAATTCCCTTGAAAGATTCCCTTATCTCTTGTATGAAGTTCAAATAGGTTGACTAGCATGTATGGTCACTAGTGTCAAACAATATCGACATCTTAACCTCAACTTGTGACAACTACCTTCATGCAAGGGTATATGAGGAAAACTTGTTAGGGCCACTTTAATCCTTCACACAAACATAGGGATGGCTGTAGCTAGCTCCATGGTCTTAAAGTTGCTCTAGCTAGGATGGAATCTAGCTCTTGCAATGTTGAGGATCTAATTTAATACACAAATTTGCAAATAAATGCAACCTTAGAAGCGTGCATGATCCCAATCATCAAGAGGAACTTTGATTAACAACATGATTAATAAACTAATTGCAAGTTTTAAATGACCTTAGAATACTAAAATCAAGATAAATAATGTAATTCAAGTATAGTATGTTATGCAAAATCGGATTTGAATGACCAAGATCACATGAAAATTCGACAAGCATCCACACAAGAGCAGAAAATTTTATGTGGTTCGGCCAAAACCTACTCCATGGGTGGCAATGTTGACCCACATGCTTAACACCTATCGAGCTGCTGGGTAAATCAACCGGCCACCCACCGGCACGCCGGTATATTACTCGACGGCCGATTCCCCCAAACTCCTCCCAGGTGAAGTTCCACTACACTGGTGTTGACGCTCGTGTTCAACACCTATCAGGTTGGGTAAAGCAGCCGGCCACCCACCGGCACACTAGTAAAATATCTCGGTGGCCAATTCACAACTCTTCCCCGATCGTGAAGGTCCCCTTTTGCTCCAAACAAAGGACCATGTGAAAAAAACATGGCTGCCGGCTCATGATTAGTCAGCAACCAACATGCAGAAACCCGTTAACAAGCCCGTAGCCGCTAGAGGAGAGAAAACGGCCGACCACACGAAACTTCTACTAATACAAGGCATCCAAGGGAAAAAGTACCATTTTCCAAATAGAGGGAGGCAAGGTAAATACCATGAAGTTACGATGGCCGTAGGGAAAGCTTAGTTCAACTTCTGGGGCAAAGTACATGGCCACTGGGTCATCAGTCGGTGCACAATCCCGGCTATCTGCCACGGCCTATTCCCCTAAACCACTGGCTATATTCCTAACGCACGCCAATCTCCCTTACCCGATAGCTGGCCAACCTGCCATGGCTACCAGCTAAACACCTGGGTAAATAATTCAAATCTATTAGAAAGATATGGCAAGATTTAATTACTTAAATCCTACAATCAATCAATCATGCAGATCACGGGATTAAATCAAAACGTATGTGGAGTTATCATCCCGGGATCACCCAAAATGGAAGGTAATTCTCTATATAAAGGGCCCTCCATTCCATGAAGAAGGGAGATTTTTCCGACGTTCTGAAGGCATGATTTCGAAGGAGAGCTGCTCGGAGCGCTGACGTCCTGTTGCCGCACCGAAGCAAAGACTTTCGACCATCGCCGGCGACTCCTTGCAGGTAAGCTCCCTTCTCCCTTGCCATCATGCTTCCTATTTAGCCTCTTTTCTTCGAACCCTAACCGTACTGGACCTTCCCCACGCAAAGGGAAAGATCGGAGGATATGCCTAAGTATCATTCTTTCGAATACGCTTCTGAAGGTACCGGCAGCCTCCCTCCCTGTCGGGTAAATCCGGTCACGATTCCTTCGTCAAGTTTTTATATGGAAACCCATATTTTCTTACATGTTTTCACGAGCATATCGTCGGATTTCTCTCTTTTCTTTGAAACGTCTGGCCACCATCAGACGTGTCGTCTCTGCTTACAGACAACCGTCTCCTCGAAGGTGTCCACCTCTCCCGTCTTTCGGGACTGGGTGCAAAAATCTCTACACCTGGAAGTGGAGGCGGCATACCGGGTGAACATCCGGCCCCAAACCCGGATGTCCGGTAGGCAGACGAGCAGACCCATAAGCCAGAGGTCTGTAGTGGTGGCTACCACGTCTATATTCGCATTTTTACCTATTTCCCGTTTATCTCGCCAAGAGAGGCAAAGCTGCTCTCCCGATACCCCGGAAAGGCTTCTGGGATGAGGCCATCGGCAAACAACCTTGTCAACGCCAGCCATGCAGGTGTATGAACACCCCGATGGTTCCCCTTTACTGGGAGGAGCAAAGCTGCTCTCCCGATGCCCCAGAAAGGCTTCTGGGATGAGGCCGTCAGCAAGCAACCTCGCCGACGTTGGTCGTCCGGGTGTATGAGTATGTATACTCCAACAGTTTCCTCTTTACCGGGTGGAGCAAAGCTGCTCTCCCGATGCCCCGAAAAGGCTTCCGGGATGAGGCCATTGGCAAGCAACCTTGTCGACGTCGGCCGTCCAGGTGTATAAGTATGTACACCCCGACGATTCCCCTTTACCGAGAGGAGCAAAGCTGCCCTCATTAAGCCCCGGAAAGGCTTCCAGGATGAGGTCGTTGACATGCATCCTTGCCGACGCTGGCCGTCTGGGTATATGAGTATGTACACCCCAACAGTTCCTCTTTACCGGGAGGAGCAAAGTTGCTCTCCCAATGCCCCAGAAAGGCTTCTGGGATGAGGCTGTCGGCATGAGTCCTTGCCGACCCTGGCCAAACTGGGTATATGAACTCTTGTCCCTAGTAGGAGAGGCGGAATGTCAGGCAGACGCCGATCCCCTTACCCGACAGTTCGACATTCCAACCAGCTAACTCACCAGACCTCCGGCTCTTCAACCAACGATCCATAATGGTGACCACCATGCCTTTCTCTCTCCCTTTTTCTCGCCGAATCCCGTGTGAATCCTTGCATTGGTTGATTTTCACTTGCTTTACCGGAAGGAATAAGACTATTCCTCTTGATGCCCTGGAAAGTCTTGTAGGATGAGGTCATGTTTGGCTAAGCTGACTATTGTTGTATTCCATTTTTAGAGCCGGAGAGAGGCAGGGATTACCTGGACTATCTGGGGGTGCCTAACACCTTCCCCAACAGTACCTTGAGTCCTGTATCTAGTTCTCTCATTTTTCGCATAATTTTATACGATTTTACACCATTTCTGCAATTTTTACCATTTTGATGGCGGAAAGACACTTCCCCATCCGGTTTTCCTTGTTTTCTACGTAAAAATAAAGTGGCAACTCTATTTAACGAGCCATCCGCCCCACATGGCGATGCACTCCCTCAATCACCTTTCAATTCTCTGTACCTCAGCCCATCCACTGGCTCTACTTGCAGAACCACATGGGCTTTCGGGTGATAGCCGGATGAAAGAGAGGGTACAGGCAACAAGGAGGTAGGATTTTCATTAATTTCTGATGGGTTACATATTCAAATTTTGGAGGAGAGTTTTATAACATTCCCAACCTTCCAAAAATAGAGCATCAAAACAAATTAATTAAACAATACAAATTAAGGTCAATCAGAATGCTTTGAAATTAATTAACGATTGTAAAAGAAATTGTTCAGCTCACTAAGGAAAATACTAAAATTGATTCAAGACATTTTAACAATTCTCCACCTTGACTTGAATCCTCTTATTGTCATTGCCCTTGCCATGGGGGTTAATTCAGACCGTAGATATTGAGCAAATCCAAGCAATGCATGCATGAATTTGCTCTCAGTAACTACTTTTGTAAGCATATCTACAGGATTGTCTTCTGTACCAACTTTCTTTAATTTAATTCTCCTCTCTGATCAGATGAAATAGTACCTAACATCAATGTGTTTGGTTCGATCATGATAGACTTGGTCTTTTGCTAAACATAAAGCACTTAAACTGTCACGATATATGACAACTTGATCTTCTTTCAAACCAAGATCTCTAATCAACCCTTTAAGCCATGTCTTCTTTTGCAACTTCTGTCAATATCATATATTCAACCTCTGTCGTGACAAAGAAATTGTAGATTACAAGGTTACTTTTCAACTGATAATAGAACTGCCCAAAGTAAAAATATACATTGTTATTGACCTTTGACTGTCAATATCTACAACATAATCTGAATCTGAGTATCCAGTCACCAAACACTCACCATCTCTTCCATAAACAAGGCCAACATCAAATGTTCCTCTCAAATATCTGAAGATTCGTTTTACAGCCTACTAGTGTCCCTTTCTAGGCTAACTCATAAACTTGCTAACAATGCTGACAGCAAATGCAATGTCTGGTCTGGTGCAAACCATAACATACATAAGACTTCCAACAGCACTAGCATATGAAATGTGTGACATGTATTCTTTTTTAAATTCTGATTAAGGAGAAAAAACTATAGAAAGGTGTAAATTCACAACAATAGGAGTATTGGCTAGCTTTGCTTTTGACATTCCAAACTTTGATAGAATTTTTTGAATATATCCCTTTTGAGATAGAAACAATCTGTCATGTTTTCTATCTTTATAAATCTCTATGCCCAAGATTTTATTTGTTGTACCCAAGTCTTTCATATCAAATTTTGAGCTGAGATAATTTTTCAACTTCTGAATTTCAGTCTTGTCTTGCATAGCTATAAGTATATCATCTACGTAGAAAAGTAGATAGATATATGCCCTATTACTTTGTTGTTTGTGGTATACACAATAGTCATACATACTCTTGTTGAGCCCAATTCTGACCACGAAACTGTCAAACTGCTTATATCATTGTCTTGAAAATTGTTTAAGCCTATACAAAAATCTCTTTACCTTGCAAACATGATTCTGCTTCTCAACACTAACAAACCCTTCTAGTTGGCACATAAATATGTCTTCTTCTAACTTTCCATGAAAAAAAGTTGTTTTAACATCCATCTATTCTAGTTCAAAATTCTAATGTACCACAAGGGCAAGTAGCAAATGAATAAAAGTATGTTGTACCACTGGAGAAAAGATCTCATTGTAATCAACACCTTCTCTTTAACTACTACCTTTTGCAACTAAGCGAGCTTTGTACCTTACTCCTTCAGTTTCTTGAACTCCAATCTTGTTTTTGAAGATCCACTTGGATCCGACAATTTTCCTTCCAGCTGGAGGTTTGACTAGCTCCCATGCCTGATTTTTATGCAAAGATTTCATTTCTTCGCCCATTGCAGCAACCCAATTTTCAGATTCTGAACTTCTAAGAACTTCTTGATAGGTGGATGGCTCATTTGACTTTACCTCTTCCGCTGTTTGAAGAGCACAGGCTAGCATATATAGACTCATACCCAAAATGATTAGGTGGGACAATTTGTATTCAAGACCTATTAGTAGAAATTGAATATAGTTGTGATATGTTCTGCTCTTCACCATCTAAGGTGACATCTGACATCTTAACTAATTATGGTGAATCTTCTTCATCTTTCTAACTTGGAGTTATTTGAAACTCCACCCTACTAGATCACTACTCTACCTTTCTGATGTAGGAATCTGTACACTTGGAAGCAAAAACTTTTCATCAAATGTAACACTCCTACTTAGTAAAACCTTGCAATCAGAAAGTGACCAAATTTTGTAACCTTTAACACCAGTGTCATACCCCATGAACAAACCTTTCTTTACTCTTGATTCTAACTTACCTTCATTGTCATGATAATAAGTTGGGCAACCAAAGACTAAGATTAACATAGACAACAAGTTTGTTTGACCATACCTCAATTGGTATCTTGTTTTGTATGGCACTAGAGGGACATCGATTCACCAAATAGCAAGCTATATTGACAACTTCTACCTAGAAATGTTTTTCCAATCCAGAGTTGAAAATCATACAGCAAGCCTTTTTAAGCAAGGTCCTATTCATACACTCTGCTAAGACATTTTGTTGTGGTGTATCCTTCACTATGTGATGTCAAGCAATTCTTGCATTTTTATAGAAATTATTGAATTCATGTGAACAAAATTTCATACCATTATCAGTTCGAAGGTGTTTAATTTTCCTTCTAGTTTGATTTTCATCTAGAGTTTTCCATTGCTTGAAATTTTCAAAGGCCTCGTTCTTGTGTTTCATCAAGAATACTCATATCCTTTTTGAATAATCATCAATAACTAAGAGAAAATATCTTGAACCTCCCAAAGATGGAACCCTTGAAGGTCTCCAACAATCTGTATGGACATAGTCAAGAGTCTCTTTTGTATTATGTTCTCCTTTCTAAAATTCAACTCTGCACTGTTTGTCAAACACACAATATTCACAGAACTCTAGATTTGAAAACCTGTGCCCATCCAAGTGACCTTGCTTACTAAGAATCATCATTTCCTTTTTCACCTAAGTCTTCAAGTCACATGTGCCACAACATGGACTGGTTTGACTGTGAAGATGTTGCTACAATATCTGTAACAATTGAGCCTTGAAAGATATAAATTGGGCTTTTCTTTATACCTTTCATCACAACCAATGCTCCTTTTTGTCATTCAAATAACTTCTTCTCCACCTGAATATTTAAAACCCTTATTATCTAGTGTAATCAAGGATATAAAAATTTTTCCAAGCTTGGAACATGTCAAACATCTGTTAAAGACATTGTCATGCCATCATGCATTTTTATCTAAATTGTTCCAATGTCAATAGTTTTGTAGACTGAATTGTTGGTCATTGAAACATTACCACCATCAATTTCTTGATAAGTAGAGAATCATTCTCTTATCAGACACGTGATGTGATGCACTAGTATCTATTCGAAACCTATACATCACTTGTGATTAAATTCTTTTAAAATATGTATTTGAAATATTTTAATTTCACTACAAGTGCACAAATTCAGATGTAATTAATGTGTAAGTATGAGTTTGTCCACAAGGATTAATTTTGATTGGTGCTTAGCTAAATTGGTGTATTCGATTAATGGAACAAGTAATTAAATTTCTTTTAAGCAATGTCACATTTACTCTATTCCAAATAATCATTAGGATGTTCTTTAAACACTTATTATATTTGTATTTTCTAAAGAATTTTCATTAACTTTAATTTCTTCAACACTTAGAATATTTTGATTTTAAAAGTTGGTCTTTTAGTAAATGATTCAAATTTTGCACTAAAAGACTATCGAATGAGTTTTACTTCCAAATATTTAATTCTTTTTAAATCTTAAACATTCTACACTTTAGTTCACATGCAATTAAATATTTAACACTGAAAATGCACTAAACTTGCGAGCTAGCTCGTAGGTAAACGTCTCTACCTATGGACTCTCTCGTGGTACGTGCGACAAAAGTGAGTTTCAAAGATTTAAACAATACGATTCGAATTTGCTGAAACTTCTAAAAGCTGTTCGCTTATATTTTTGTTCTTTTTAATTATCTTAAAACACAACAAACAACATAAAGCATGAAACACAGTACATTACGAAAAACTTGAAATAAAATGCAACATTCAACATTACATCAAACGTAATATCATTCTTTAAATATCATAACAAAGTTGATAAGGTAGGTGTTTGTAAAATTGAGTAAAAATATAAAAGAAAGGAAAAAGGGAAATGAAAGAACATCTAATGCTCTATTATAATTTCTTCCTTCGAAACTTGCTTAGGCTGAGAACTCTCTGTCTTTACTTTCAGTCCATCAGGTCATCAATGTGGCAAGCCTTCCTTTCGACCTTGAAATGAGATTTTGGGCATCACTCCACAATTACACCAAGGAACAAAAAAGGAAGTAGTCAGCACCAAGAGTCTCTCCTTCAATGATACGCTTAGGTTGAGAAAAAAATAGCAAACACACCAAAGAATTGATTGGAGAAGAGGAAGTCATCAATCTCCCCTCGGAAGAAGTGAATGAGTGAAGATGGGAGATGGAGGAGATGGAGAATGTCCTGTGAATGATGCACAGAGGAAGAAAGGAGGGGGGGCGGGGGTTAGTTTCATGGCTACAAGACTGTTTTATAGGTTAAGGAAGTGGCAGTTCACAAGTTAGCAGTTAGCAAGGACGTGGTGTACATCTAGACATGTGAGATTGTTTCATATAAGCCCACTTCTTTGCCTTATCCATCCACGTTCTCCATGGTCAAGCATCAGCTAAATTAAATTTCTCAGTTTTACTCTTATGCAAATTTCCTTGCAATTGCTCATTGAATTTACCTGCAAATGTTCATTAAGGAATACATTTCGTGAAGCACATCACACTACAAGAGAAATAATTTATCATATTTAATCCTTCATTATAATTGTAATTGCTATTACATCAATGAAATTCAACGCATAGAATAAGCAGGACACAAGCTCATGGGTTACCCAGTTAACCCATGAGTAAGTTCATGGTTTAAAGGGTTAACCTGTGGACTCTGCAACTTAGACATAAATTGTGATTTTTTCTTTGAATTAATTAATTTACCAACAACCTAAAAAGTCGATTATCAATCAATCATTCCCTTTTCAATAAGTAATCACCACAAATATAATTTACAACTTAAAACTTAATTCATGCATCATTAAAGTGAATAAACATACATAATGCTCAAAAGTATAATTAACCTTATAATCATCATTATTCAATGCAAAATGTAACTAAAACTCATTAAAATGTATAAATTAATATTCATAAAATACACATTTTTGAGTTTAAACAGTATCCAATATCCAACTGTCAGTCAGACACACGCCATCAAAAATTGTAAAAGCTATATCATGTTCAAATAAAGAATCATCTTGAGCAACAACTGCAATTGGCTCCTTTGATTTCTTCTTGAGGCAATCTACTTTCCAGTGTCTAGGTTGCTTACAGTAATTGCATATGTCCTTTGGATTTGGATGATGCACTTTTGATTTCAACCTTCTCTTGCTCCTTTTGTCCCCTTCATCTAATCACCATCGTCTTTTATCAAAACTTATTGCTGAAAGTTCTGATCCAAACGTATTTGCATTAGCACTACCACTCGATACCACATGATGTAATTGACAAGAGTGAAGACTAATTTTACCTCTTCCAAAGAAATTGTGTCATTGCCAATAATGAAAGATTGTACAAAATTCTCATATGATTGTAAAAAAGATACTAACAACAATAGAGCTGTGTCTTCATCTTCAATCTTGACATCGATATTTTTTAACTCCATTAGCAATGTGTTCAATTGATCAAGATGCTCCTTCAACCAGGTGTCTTCCTACATACAAAGAGAAAATAAGTGTTGTTTTATGAGTAGCTTGTTGGTTAAGGACTTCGTCATGTAGAGACTTTCGAGCTTCAATTATAACCCTACAAATGTCTCCTCATCAACAACCACAATTATCACTTCATCAACTAGATAAAGCAAAATAGTTGAATGGGTCTTTTCTTCATGTGAAGCCAGTTCTACTTCACTGATGCCCTCCGGCTTTGTATTCATCAATGGCACTCAAATGCCTTGTTATTTCAACAAGGCTCGCATTTTGATTTGCCACAAACTAAAATTGTTCTTCCCTATGAACTTGTCAATCTTCACACTATGCGAAGACATCTCTTCTTGCCCAAATGGATCTGGTAAGATGACGTACTGATCAGACAGACAGCTCCCTTGCATAGCTGAAAAACCTGCGCACGACCAAATCAGACCACCCCCAATCTAGCAGCTATTGTAGCCCTGAAAAACAAGGGCGAACGACGATGACGACAATGCACAATGGGGCTACTGAAGTCCCATGATGATGCGCGATAGGGCCACTGAAGTCCTAGCGACGACACGCAGACGACTCTGACAACTGCTCCTCCACACACGGTCACCCTTGACGACCTTTCCTTCACAACAGACAGCAACAAATGATGACGAACAATCCCTTGTCCTTCGTGCACAGTTGCCTCTCCTTCAAACGACTCTTCCATGCACAACTACCTCCCCTTCAGGCAACTCTTCCTCCACACACAGTTAATGCTAGTGATTGCTCCTCCGCGATCGATGCATAGTCATAAGCCCTAGCTGCTCATGAGCATTGGCCAACACCTTAACACACAATCACGAGCCCTAGCCGTTTGCATAGAGGATGGTTCTGCGCGAGCGTCTTGCAAAAGCCCTAGCCACTCGTCACTTTTCTCAATCTTCGATCCTAACTCTGATACTAGTTTGTTATGTGAAATTGAATTTGAATGACCAAGATCATACGAAAAATCGATAAGCATCCACATAATAGCACAAAATTTTACGTGGTTTGACCGAAGCCTACTCCACGACCCACAGGGGACAACAAGGAGTTAAGGTTTTTTACTAATTTCTAGGGGATAATAGATTCAAATTTTGGAAGAGAGTTTTATAACATTCCCAGCCTTCCAAAAATAGAGTACCAAAATAATTTAACTAAATAATGTCAATTAAGGCTAATCAAAATGTTTTAGAATTAATTAACGGTTGTAAAAGAAACTATTTAGCACCCCAAGAAAAATACTAAAATTGATATAAGGCATTTTAACATAGTAAAACAAAAAATTGATTACAAGATCAATATTTGATATATAAGCGAGCATAAAAACATGAAAAAAATTGATAGTTGATGAAAATATATACTAGTTTACTTTCATATGTTAGAACTAAATACATACTAATTATTAGTTGTTTTTCTAAAGAATTGATCATAAGTTATGGGGTCAACTTCTGTATAATATATATTTCAATTAGTTGATCATTGTAACATATATTTGATGCATATATAGGATAACAAATAGGATTAGCCTTAAAGGAATTAACCTTGCTCCTTCTTATGCTTAAGTTAAATGAAACTTTAAAGAAGGTAGATCAAATTTAAAGACATGTAATATTCCGTGGGCCTAGAATATTGAAGGTCATTATTAATTGATTTTTAGATGAAACATTCCTCACGGCTTCAAAGAGGTTTACAAATTAAATATCTAAATGTAAGGAACTTGTAGACTTTTAAGATTAAGCCACAAGTGGAGAGAAAATGTTTTATTTATAACAGCCTTATCATTAATTCTCCGGTTGGACATATATTGCAGAAAAGCATGTGAGTGAATTAACAAATTCGATCTGGTGAAATTAAAAGAGATATATAAAAGAGGACCCAATTTAATTAATTACGTGACAAGAAATAGTAAAAAAAAAAGGAAACATATGAAATTACATAATTAGAAACACGGTTCGTATATGATTTAATAGTACAATCAGGAAGTACACGTACTCGATCACATCGAATTCAAGTATTAAAATTAAACATCTCGTATGTTACTGTAAATGAAAAAGTGGAAAAATATAATTAATTAAGCATCAGAATGCATGGGGCTGGAAGGGGACGATTCGTAGGACGAGGCCGGGGAAGACGTCGTCGGAGGCATCGACCTGGGGGTTGCGCTCCAAGATGAAGGGGTCGTTGCACTTGTCGCTGATGGTGTGCAGGGTCTCGTCCTCCCCCACCACGTAGAATTCATCGCAAGGCCCGTCCGGCGACGTCGCCCAGCTGCCGGCGGCCGACGACGCCACCGCCGCCGCGCCTCCGCACTCCTTCAGCTGTGTCGACCCGAGCAAGACGAGTGCGGCCAGCAGGGCGACCCCAGAGGAGGACACGGTGTTGTTGGCCATCTCCAGCAGCAGCCTGCGCGCTCTTCAGCTCCGTGCCTTCAGCGGACGCGGATCTCCAGTGCCGTACCTTCCTCGCCCTCTCTTTCTCTCGCTCGCTCGCTCGCTGACTCGCTCTCTCGCTCTCTCGCAAATTTTAAACAAAAATGGCTCCGCACAAGAGTACATGCCCCGGGACCACGGATGCGTGCTGTATTAATTCCGTACACGCCTCTGACTATTTGGATATGCACCAAATTGTTTCGCATTGGTATTGTAAATATCATTGCAATTTTGATACGATCGAGACAGGTTTTCTCTTTTGATTTTTTTAGATGAATTTTTTTTACTATATTAATATGAAACATTAATTTATAACAAATGATATCAGATTTAAATTTAATTTTTAATTTTGCTATCTGTCAAAAGAGACGACCTAAAGGTCAAAGGAAATGCCAAACACCCAAAATAGACCATAGATATGGAGGTTAGTGTGCATAAAGACTCAATAGGACATTGAGAGCAACGTATTTTTAATATATTATAACATTTTTAGTTGTGAATACTGAATAATTATTTTCTTTATTGCTGAATTTTGACTTTGCAGAATCATTTATTAGAGTATTACTTGTGGAGAAAGAAAAGATGATTATCACTTTCGCTTCATCTTACTCATTTAAATTGCCTGGCCCATCTTGTAAAAAAAAAAAATTCCCATCTTGTCGGTCCGCTGCTAATTTTGATTTTTTAAATATTTTTTTCCCATTCTACTAATTTTTCTGGTCGTATGATTTGTACAATATGATTTTAAAATTACTGCTTAATATTGTTTCTTGAATTTTTTTTAAATATATAATACCCGTACGTATAAATATATATTATCACGTTTGCGTGTCCACAGTAAATTAAATTCACACCCCAAAGTCGAACTCAGGGAATTTAAATAAATTAAATTAAATTAAAAGCATGCACCTTTCTTTAGATTTACTCCGTGAAAAATGAGTAAATCCAAATCCATCATTACAAGTGTCATATTCGTTATTATATCTAATAACCATCGTTATAATCTATAATATTACTTTTGATTGCATCTCTCACTTTTCTAAACCTTTTCTAAGTTCGAAGTAGTGCTGCTTCCTTTCTTTTTTTTGACAATTTCATTTTTTCCAAGCATGTAAGGGCACGATATCTAATGAGTTATGTTGTTGTCACTAATAAAATTGGTCAAACAATTAGCAATAAAATGGTCAACTTTGACAATTTTAATATTTTTATTAACAAAATTTTGGGACTTTAAAAACAAGGAAAGCATCGTGAACATCGAATTTAAGAAGTAAAAGAAATAGTTAGCTATATCTGCAGTAAATTAACAGTAAATTAAATTAAATTAAGAAGTAAAAGTCGTGAACATCCTAATCATCAATAAATTAAAAATGGTATAATATTTGAACCAAGAAATAGAATTTTATATAGCAAGACCTCAAATATCATAATGTAATAATTCAAGAGCATAATTGTTCACAAAGGTAAAAACAGAACAAAGAAGTTTGCAAATTTGGTTGGAAGAACATATAGAATTTTTGTTATTATTTTTATTATTTAGAGTTACAATTTTATTTTATGATGGGTGACCTAATTAATGACGCATAGACTAAAGTGTTTTTTACATTTAATGATTTTTATTCTTAAATGTAAGGACTATTTTGGATCTTCGTTGTTTTGGTTCGGATCTTTTCGGATCCACTCCTATCCAATTAATCAATGTTGTAATATATAAACTTTGTAATGAACCTTAAGTAATTATTAAGTTTTGCTTTCTCTTCACCGACCTGCCCTTTCTACGCATCCAGTTGTAGCACGACGTCATAGAACCATGCCACCAGCGTCGTGAGTTCACCATTGCATGACGACAATCCCTTCATAAAGTGTTGGGAGAAAATGAAACAGAAATGGTTGTGGTCATCAAGGACGACAACCCCTTCATCATCACGATCGACGACAATCCAAACATTTGCCTTGTTCCCAAAATTCTCAATACTGATAACTATGAGAGTTGGAGCAATGGAATGACGATGGCCTTAATTGGATTTTTTGATGGTAGCATCATCCAGCAATGGTTCAGATGTGATAATATTGTGAAATCTTGGATACATGCTTCGGTCAGAGATATGGACAGACATCAAATAGCGTTACCAACAAGAGAGCATTTCAAAAATTTATCAGATCAAGAAAGACATTGCTAAACTGAAACAAAATGATACCAATGTAACAATATATTTTGGAAGATTGAAAGCCTTGTGGGACTCTCTCAGGAACTGTACAAGCACTGAAATGTGCAGTGACGAAATCAACTACCCTCACCTTAAGGCTGCAAGAGAAATAAAGCAAAACAACTGCATGGTCAAGTTCCTCATGGGCCTTAATGAATCCTTTGATGTTGTCAAAAGCCAACTTATTACTAAAAAGCCTCTACCCACTCTGAATCAAGTTTATAATGCAATTTTGGAAGATGAAAAACAGAGACAAGTCTACACAGGTCAAAGTTCAGAATCCATGGCTCTCATGGTCAGTAAGGGGAAAGGATATTATGATAAATCAAGGAATAACCACAAGAAAGAAAAATTGTTGTGTTTGAATTGTAAGAAACCAAGGCATGTGAAAGAAAAGTGTTATTGGTTGATAGGATTCCCACCAAGGCACAAACTACATGGGAAAGTCTTAAACAACAATAAACATGAGAAATCTGCTCACAACTATGTCATTAAAGGAGAAGAAAGACAGGTTCCAGCTACCAATGCCCTCAGCTCAGAACAGTTAAGCAAGCACCTCAACCTGATTGAGAAGAACAATAGCCTAGGACCAAGCTATTGCAATATAACAGGTATTGTTGAACACATGGCTAATTATTCTCACACTAAAAATGATTGGATTATCGATAGTGGTGCGACAGACCACATGGTCTCTAGCCCACATCAAATCCAAAATTTCAAGAAATCTGATCGAGACTTTGGCATTAAACTTCCTAATCATGAGCAGGCTAGTGTAAAAGGAATGGGTAAGATCACTTTAAATGATAACTTACAACTAAACAATGTCCTATATATTTCTAAATTCGAGGTCAACCTCATGTCTGTTCCAAGAATTGTTGATGATTTAAACTGCTTTGTTGGTTTTTCCTCTAACCAATGTTTGATACATGACCTAAAGAGCCAGAAGGTGATTGGAGTAGCTAGAAGAAGTCGTAATCTCTTCATTTTAAATCCTGAGGAACAAGAAAATGAGACTGTTTGCAATCACATTTCTAATATTGTTGGAGATATATGGCATCGTAGGCTAGGAC
>JAMKPZ010002094.1:0-45622 GCA_024699675.1 Amphibolis antarctica
AAAAAAGTAACATTTAGTAACGAATTTATCTATTACTGTAAGCTTAAAAATCTATCACTATAGTTTTGACATATCCGTCATTATAAAATGCACTACGATAGGAATTTAGTGATGAATTGATGCATCTATCACGGTAAATGCACATATAGTGGCAAATCCAATAGAAATAGTGATGATGAATGAAAATCAATTATCACTATTGGTCTATTTCATTGACAGATCATGAAATTCTTAAATAATGATAGTTTGATTCATCACTAATTCAAGCAATATCCGTTATTAGGTGACAACATGATTAGAAGATATTAGAATAACCAGAGATTACCAACCAACTTCAATATTTTTTTCACCATGAATAAGTATTTAATATTAATAAAACATTTCAATTAAACAAGAACAAGTTAAACAATGATATTCTAACACAAATTGTAAATATAATAGAAATAACACTAATTATCTATTTAAATATAAATCCTACTTTCAAAATCCCTATATTCCATACTTAAGAGTCTATTTGTGTACCTGTAAATGACAAAAAATGAAATAACAGGAATTTAGGTATAGATGGAAAATGAAAATAATAAGATTTAAGGAGAAATTACAAAAATGAAAGTTGTTTGTGCACATATGGGAAATAAGAGAAATTTCAAATTTTAGGTATTTGTGCATCATGAGAATTTATAGAAAAGTGATATTAACTTTATAAATATTTAAATAATGAAATCATTAAAAATTTATTTTTTTAATAATAAAAGTTTAATTTTTATAAAAACATATAAAAAATGACATTCAACATAATATACTAGATGCAAATGGCTAACACAATTAGGAAAATAAACAAATCTTCAACGATACAAAGGATTAATCCAATATGATTTTTAGGCTTGAAAATGGCAAACAATGGCAATAAACAAAACTTCAATGATGAATGATTTTAGGTATAATGGCAATAATATTGTGTAAATATAGTAATATTGTTCAAAAGTATATAATGGCAGGAAAATGTAGTAAAATCAAATAGAGATCCATCTTTACTAAATGGTAAAAAAAACAAGAAAATCATACCAAATGCAAAAAAAATGGGAGGTCAATTGGCTAAGTTGTAGAAAAATACAACAAAAGCATACCAAATAATGGAGGCCCGTGCAAAATTGGGAGGTAGAGGGGCAAGGAGTTACAACAATGTTTGTCACGTGCGAGATAGATAAGTTGGAGGGACAAGTGGGAGATCTCTTCGCGTCGATAGAGGTTAGCTCACCAATGTCTAGCAACCCCAAAAATTTGGCTATAGAAGGGTGGCAATGTTGCTTGCACACTACTAATGAGGTCACTTATACACTATCGCCACTTGTGTTATATGCTAGTGGAGGTTGATTTCTCATGAAGAAGAGCGGTGTCACTCATGTGCATTGAGAGTTTTCGGTTTCATATTGGGAAAGAGAGGGTCAACAAATAATAAGGATTTTCATGAAATGAGGAAATTCCCAATAATTTCTTTAATACACAAACAAGAGACTCAATTTGGTTAAAAGGAAAGTTATTTCACATGATCAATCAAATTCCTTTCCTATGAATTCTATGTGCACAAACAAGGACTAAACTACTCAAAAAGAACTTACTAAACTAATTATAAAGAACAAAATCAATCCACTTAAATGCAATATTTGCATTACAATGATAATTCTCTTGGACAAGGGAATTAGGGCAAGATATTACAATGATATTACGATTAGGGAATTAGGGCAAGATATTACAATGATATTACGATTAGGGAATTAGGGCAAGTATCTAAGCATCATGGCAACAAAATGAAAGAAAAATGATAATAAAAAAAGCACTAAGACACGTTCCATAGATCACATATATTTTGTATAAAACCTTCTAATATTACATATGACAATGGTCAGACGACTAGCAAATGATCGTCAATGAGTTGTAAATAGTTTGTAGTTGATAGAGGATGAGGATCAATAAATGATGCTCAATCGATGGAGAAGCACAATTGGTAGTCACTAACAGAGGAGCACAACCAAATGAGCATGGATGAGCATAGTGCATGATTGATAGACGCATGATGGGTTTAAGGCACAAGGGAGAGAGGACACAAGAGAAACATGACAAAACTAGATTTAGTGACGAATACAATAAACATATAGTGATAGATTACCATGTTTATCATCATAAAGTATATATGGTGACAAATTTAAAATGGAAATAATGACAAACTTATGCATCTGTCATTAAGACATTCATATAGTGATGAATATCATAGCATTTTATGATGAATAAATTCTTTTGTGAGAAAAAAAGATTATGTGACAAGACTTTGTATATCTATATTGTTAAATCAAAAGATCTATTAATAGTAATTGATTCAATTTAACATTTGTCACTATAAATCACTTATTCTTTTTTGCAGTGAGCATTATTAATTGAAAGTAGAAAGGTGCATGAGAAAATGAAATAAATAAATAAGGAAGAAAAAGTGAAAAAATTAAAGAATATATATGTAAGAGAAAAATATGTTAATTTACATGAAACATTTTAAGTGTATTTTGTTTGTGTGCTAAATATAGATTATTATCTGAATTTCTAATATTTAGATATTCACTATTTATATATATGTCAACCACAGGAACCAAAGTTTAATTGACAACATATTTTCGGAAAACAAAAAAATGAAACATAGAATGTTAAAAATCCGTTGATCTATTATTCTTTTTTGCCCTTTAAAATATAAAATCATTTCATGAATTTAATTTTGAATCTTGATTAATCTAAATCAACTTTAAATAGTGGATTAGGAGTGACATTACTTAATTTCTTCACGAGAGAAAAATGTGAATATATATAAATGTTCACGTTAGTTTTATTACAATTTTCTAAAAAAGATATATCAAATTCATTTTTTGATATACAGTTTTTTCTTCTGCAAATCACATGTACTCATAGATATATCTCGCATCATCGCCTCATGTTATGTTACAAATTTTTCTATAAATTGTATATTACATTCAGCAAATGACGTCTTTTTTTTAAAAAAAATCTTATTATTCCTTTGTATCTGATGGGACATTGGTGTTGAGAGAAAACACAACAATAGGAACTGTGAAAGTAACTTTTTGATGGTGAAGAAATAATAAAAAATAAGTAAATCATAAACAAAATATACTAAGATTTTAATGTAGAAAATCTTCTTGGTGTGAGAAATAAAAACCACGAGATTAATTGATCTATTTCTAAAACTCTATTATAATGATAATAGGTGCAATCATATTTTTTCTAGCTATTTGACTAGAGAAATTACACATGCTTTCACGATCAAACTAATGGTATAATGAACAATACAATAAGAAGCAAAAAGATTTTACCCAAAAATGGCATTCCTATTTTAGAAAATTTTGTTATTACTTTGCTACTTCAAAATTTGTGAAACTTGATAGGAATGAATCTTCACAAGTCTTTAATCTATCGAAAAAGTTTCAATCCAAACAAACTTCGTTTCACCTTTCAAACATAATTTTTCCCAATAATGTGCATTACAAAATTGGAATAATGAATTACTTCTGAAACCATCTTCAAATCAACTTCTACACTATTCGGATCATCGATCTAACTGTTCAATCTGAAGAGTAGCAAGTCGCAACCTAAATGGTAAAATCTTAACTTGATCTGACCACATATGACCTTTCGATTAACTTCTTGATTAAGATGATACAACAATAAAATAGTACACAAAAACAATCATTGTCCTCTCTTATTTTGATGTGTTGTCACTTTTTTAACATAATTTCTCACATATTTATATGTATGTTTGATTAAAGTTAAGTTCTATCAGAATTTCCATCCTAACTACCAAAATTCTAATGCCAGTTGCATTGCCAAAGCTTTATCAACATATACACAGTTGGTCATCGACATACTAATTGTACCATTAAAATTTCAATGTTGACATCGTTAGTAATCTAGTTTTAACACATCTACGTAGAGAGAAACTCAACAATTTGAACTCTTTTTTATAATTTTATCTAGAAATACGTTATTTCTCATATAATTAATTAAGACTTTTTCCTAACTTATTCTTTTTCTTGGGATGTTGAAAATGTGAAAAACAAAAATTTAGGAAATGTAAAATGAAAAGGAAATAGAAAATTAGGAAACAAA
This sequence comes from Amphibolis antarctica, assembly GCA_024699675.1. NCBI lineage: Eukaryota > Viridiplantae > Streptophyta > Magnoliopsida > Alismatales > Cymodoceaceae > Amphibolis > Amphibolis antarctica. Next base: position 4,165 of record JAMKPZ010002094.1, read on the forward strand.
TTTTTTTTTAGAACTATTTATGTATGTTGCAAAAATTCTTGAAAAGTAATTTAAACAAAATTTATAAATATTTTATATTTTAATATTTCAAATATAATTTCACATCTTTTCATACAACAACAAGTTTAATAATAGTTAAGGAAAGTTGGGTAAAACACATAAAGTCAAATGAGTGTGTCGTGATAAAATATTTTTCAACTACAATAATTTTTCTAACCTAATAGATAAGAAATGACGAAAAAAATCTATATTTGTAATAACAAAAACATTTAAAATTTTTCAAGATGTACAAACCTCCTAAAAATCTGATTTTTTTTTAAATTTTCCTTTTTAAAATTTTTAAAGAACACAAAGCCTCCTTCAAAGCTCTTACAGAAAGCAATCTTCTAAAAAAAAACTAGGTTGGAAACTCCTCTCTTGCCCTTTGTGTGGGTTTATTCAAGAAACTACTCTTCATCTTTTTAAAAATTACTATATTACCGTTGAATTTTGAAATTCAACAATTTTGCCTTATTCAGATTATTTTCATTGTTCAGATAAATTTCTTTTCTCTCTGCCCTCTGTAACCGGAAACTCAATGCCTCTTTTAAACTGTGGAAGACTATAATTTGGGCTTTTGCTACAAACTTTGGATTTGCAGGAACCATTTGATTTCTAGACATTCTCTTCCCCATTTACTTACTTTCATTATTTGTTGAAACTTTTACCTTTGCTTATTTTTAGCTAAATCACTCTTGTTCTTGCGCCTGTTTAGCTTCTGAATCTATCATAGATGTTGATTTTCTTCATCTCTTCTTATTGAAGGTGGTGAGAAAAGGCAATACCTTTATTGCGTTTGATATTATTTCAAATCAATCAAACCATTAGGGTAATTGTGCCAACAAAATTGAATGAATTTTCGGATTTACATGTCTCGTTGTTTATTGGTCCAAAGCCATTGGATTTCTTTTTGTACAGTACTATTGTAATATTTAAACTAGTTTTTGCTCTACTTAAACTTTTGGCCTGTGGTTGTTTCTTAGAATCTTGCTTATTTAATAGTATTTTAACATTAAATTCGATATGTCATTTTAAATATTTACCTTAAAAAATGTCGTGACTACTTAGAGTGTATAATTTGAAAAAGACCTCTTTTTATAATTTCAAATTTGAAAAAAAACCTAATATTATAAAAGATATAATAATAATCTCAAACCAATTAAAATTAATCGTTATTTTTAATAATAATAATATTTTTATATAACTACCAAAGTAATGATATCTTAGCCGTTGAAAGATCTTTAATTAAAGTTTTGTTTAAAAATAATGTTTGTAATTTATTTACCGTGCGAAGTATATATTTTTATAAATAATATAAAAAGAATAAATTTTCTTCACTATAATCATTGGAAGAGAAAGTAGAAATTTTTTTTCTCATCTTAAGAATCATGTTAATCTAAAAAAAATGAACTCTTAATCAATTAACATATTGGTTTTGCCATAAAATTTATATGATCACACGTTCAAAACTCTATTAACATAATAACTTAAGTAATAATCTCAAAAAAGTAATATTTCTATATTATCTAATAATCATATTTTAAAATACTACTACGTTCTCATTAAAATTCATGATATTAAGTTTACAATTTTATTTTATTTATTAAGTTTAATATTTTTAGCTTAAGTGTAAATTTTTCTTAATATAATGATTAGAAAAAACTGTTTATAAAAAAGAAAACCCGCTGTAGTTGCTTGTTATTGCAATTTTTTGTGATTCGTTTGTTCGCGGGAAACTCAAGTCCATAAAACATCCAAAACCCTAGAAATCTCCGAGGCGTTCTGGTCGTTTTCGATGGGGTCTCTGAAGCGGAAGAGCACGGATAGCCCCCTCTCCATTCCCACTGCCGCAGCTCAGAAAACGCGGGTGGGTGGAGAGCAAGCCGTCCGTGGGAACGAACCTTTGGATTGCATCCACGAGGTCTCCTATCCGGAAGGCTACACCGCTCCTCGTCGCGCGCCGGTTGGAGGTGTTGATGGAGGGGAGAAAAAGAAGCCAGCAAAGGAATTTGCGTTTGAGCTCGATCCCTTCCAGTCCGAGGCGATCAGGTGTCTTGATTCTGGCGAATCCGTCATGGTAATTGTGTAGGGTTAATTTATTTGGTTGAGGCAAGTTCTTTTATTTTTGAAAAGGAAAGATACACACATGGTGAAGATGAACTGTGATGCTGACATCTGAAAAATTGTAACTTGGCGTGAACGAGAAATCACTTTGATATCACTTTTCTTTTCATGTGCCTTGTTTAAATTTATCCATACTTCGTCGCCACCATAAACATTGTTGTCTAGCTTTGAAGAAAGTTTCATTATCATCCTTCCCGGAGATAAATAGTTTCCTTTTCTTCTTGTCTTCTTATTTCCAAAATAGTGCTCTGATCTTTATAAAGTCAGGTCTCTGCACATACCTCAGCTGGCAAGACTGTGGTGGCACTATATGCAATTGCCATGTCACTGCGAGACAACCAAAGAGTTATATACACATCCCCAATCAAGGCTCTCAGTAATCAAAAATACAGGGAGTTCAAAGAGGAGTTCTCTGACGTTGGACTTATGACTGGAGATGTAACTATTGAGCCCAATGCATCTTGTTTGGTATGGTTACAGTTTCAGATTGTTTCTGTTTTTGTTCTGTACGAATAGGTGCTGCATTTTAAAGTTGTGTTGCTTAATGCAATTACAGGTGATGACCACCGAAATTTGGCGCAGTATGCAGTACAAAGGTTCTGAGATTATGCGGGAGGTTGCATGGGTCATCTTTGATGAAGTACATTACATGCGTGATAGGGAAAGGGGTGTTGTTTGGGAGGAGAGCATAGTCATGGCCCCAAGGAATTCATGTTTTGTTTTTCTGTCAGCTACAGTGCCAAATGCCAAGGAATTTGCCGATTGGGTCGCAAAGGTTATATTTTATTGCTCTACATGTGTGGTGAATTAACTTTTTTATGAAACATAAGTTTACATCTCTGAAAATAGAAGAGTTTTATGTGTTTTATTGCATCAATCCTGTTTTCTTGGATTATCATTTCATTCATCTACAAATCTTATTCTTGACTTTTTTGCATACCATCAATATATTATCATCTATAATTGGAAATATAGGTTGGAACTCTTGATATTCACATTATCTAGGATTGGAATGAATTGTATCAAGTTGTTTTGATGGTTAATTTTAAAATGATGCAGGTTCACCAACAGCCATGCCATATTGTATATACAGATTTTCGACCCACACCACTTCAGCATTATATTTTCCCTTGTGGAGGGGATGGTTTATACTTGGCTGTGGATGAAAAAGGTAAATTTCGAGAGGAGAGCTTCCAGAAGGCACTAAATGCACTTGTTCCGGCAAATGAAGGAGATAAGAAGAGGGAAAACATGAAGTGGAAAAAAGGATTATTGGGTGCAAACAATAGTGAAGAAAGTGACATTTTTAAGATGGTGAAAATGATCATTCAACGTCAGTATGATCCAGTAATACTCTTCAGCTTTAGCAAAAGGGAGTGTGAGTTTCTTGCAATGCAGGTTCTTGCTCTATCTGATGTGTTATTTGAATGTTTTGCTTCAAGACAGTCAATGCCACTGAACACTGTCAATGTATTTTTTCAAAAATTTATACTTTTAATGATTCTAAAATCTTGAGATCATATTCTATTTGTTTGTATTATTATTAGCTCATTATATTTTTGCCTGTACTCTATTTTCATGGTATACTTGTTTTCGCATGATGCCATGTTGCTTGATGTCACATGTCGAAAATTTTAAAGTTCTCTACTATGATTATTTGTGCAAGGATTGTGAAATTGTCCACTTATTATGGTCTCTTCTTACTTATAAACTCGTGTTTCCCAAACTTTTCATTATTCTTGTTGTCTGAACAAATGTTTTTTAATGCAAACCACAGAATATGGTACAGATTTAATTCAATGTCAACTTAGAATTAGGGGTGGAAAAATGGGTTAACGAATTGGGTTTAGGTCCAACTCATTTATGCCCAACCTAAACCCAATCCTTTAATAAATGGGTTGAAAAATGTCAACTCAAATTCAACTTGTTTGTGAATGGGTTGCTGTGAATTCAAACCATTTAATCAGTTTATGAAGTTAAACGAGTTACATGTATAATTCAACCATTTAACTTGTTTAATTTATGTATGATATTTAAGCTATTTAACCAGTTTAACATGTCTAACCTATTTAATTTATATGAATAAATTTAATTAAATAAAAAATGAATAAATATTTATGTTATTATTTAATATATTATATAATAATATCAAATATATATATCTTAAATATATAACATTTTCTTATATGGATTGATGGGTCATAAAAAAGTTACATTATGCTGAACTTTGAATTCAACCTGTATGGTAAATGGTTAAATTGGTCAACCCATTTATGATCCAAATTCATTTATCCTTAACCTTAACCCAATTATTAAATGGGTTGAGTTTGCAGGTCATGACTTATGATCTATTTCACACCCTTATTGAGAATCTTTGTTTCACACTATTATTCAGCATTTTCATCTACAATTTGAGAAATTGATAATTCTTTGCATAAGGTGATCAATCTATGCATTTTTGTTTTGTTTTATAGATGGCAAAGATGGATCTCAACGAAGAAGATGAGAAAGTAAGTATAGAAACTATCTTTTGGAGTGCAATGGATATTCTTTCAGAAGATGATAAGAAACTTCCTCAGGTAAAACTTCAACATTCATTTCTGTTCTGCCCTATGTTGGAGCAAATGGTCAAATGATGGCAATGCCCTTTTTGTTTTTTATAGTGACATTTATTGTCTTTATTGCCTTTACATTCCTTTTTTTGCACGTTTTTGGAAAATTTTAGGGGAAGACTGAAGTTACAATTCCTTTTTGGTGATCTGGAATTTTTGTGCAGTACTTTAATTATTACATAGGAAGATGGGGTGTTAGAACTATTACAAGCAAGTTAAGTATCATTCATGTTGTCTGCTGGTCCATTTGGTTGTTGGAATCCATTCTACATGATCAATGTTGAAAAAATGGTGAAGAAAGATTATATGAATTGGAGAAATTTTTTTTAAATTGACATTTTAATGGATTTTTGAGAAAATGGAATAAATCAAAATAAATTTTAAAAGTACATAAGTACATTTATGTGTATCTAAATGTTATAAACTGAAGTTACAATTCCTTTTTGGTGTTCTGGAATTTTTGTGCAGTACTTTAATTAGTACATAGGAAGATGGGGTGTTAGAACTATTACAAGTAAGTTAAGTATCATTCATGTTGCCTGCTGGTCCATTTGGTTGTTGGAATCCATTCTACATGTTCAATTTTGAAAAAATGGAGAAGAAAGATTATATGAATTGGAGAAATTTTTTTTTAAATTGACATTTTAATGGATTTTTGAGAAAATGGAATAAATCAAAATAAATTTTAAAAGCACACAAGTACATTTATGTGTATCTAAATGTTATAGTTATTGAATTAGTCAAATAAAATATATTACGTGACAATATCTCCAACATTGTTTCACTGAAATGAAGGCATGAATGCATCTCATAAACGAAACTTAACTTGCCATTTCAAACTCCATAAAATTGGGAAAATTAGAAAACAAAGTGAGTAAATGAGAAAAAAAATCTTACTGGAAACATGAAGAAAGCAGCAACACTGGAACAGCAAATAATGGTTAAGAAAGCAGTAAAAGAAATGACAAGAAAGCAGGGATGTGATGGATTATTACTAGGGATTGGGACAGAAGAATCAGCTGGAGATTGGATTTGGGATTGGGTGACTTGATGAGCAACTGACATTGTAAGAGCTCTGTGACATTGGGGTAGTGAGTGAGGACGAAGAACTTTTGTCCACAGGTGAAAATTAGAAAAAGGATGTTGAGTCAAAGAAAGCTAGGAAATGAGAAAAAAGATGTTGCTGGTAGCATGAAAAGAGCAGGAACAGCAAATAGTGGTGAAGAAAGCAGCTAAGGAAACAACAAGAAAGCAGGGAAGAGATGAATTATTACTGGAGATTAGGACAGAAGAACCAGCTGGAAATTGGATTTGGGATTGAGAGACATGATGAGCAACTGGCAATGTGAGTGACCCATGACATTGAAGTAGTGAGGAGGCAAGGAGTTGTTCACAGGAGAAACCTGCATAAAAATGGTTCTGGTTGAAGGAGTTGATGGTGTTGGGAGGGGGTCATACCTTATAACCTAAATTTTGGAAAAATTGAATGATAATCAGGTTTTATTACCTAGATCCAATTATCTGTTACATATAAGTGGTCATTTTGTATGCCAAAAAATGCCCTCTTTTACAAAAAAAAAAGATTTTTGTGGTCATTTAATTTCAACTGTTTAATTTTCCACTTGAAAAAAATGTTGGAGGTTCAAAACTATTCAAATGCCATTTAAATGGCTATCAATCTGTTTTTTACAGCAATGTACATGACAAATTACTGTGATTGTGATGTTGGTTGTGGATATTAACTAGAGGTTTATGTCAAGGAAAATTTTGTAAAATATATGGTCAATGGAAGACCAAAGTAAAAAGAAGTCCTGAGATTCCATTTTCCATTCGATTCCTATAAGATGCTTGTGCATGTATGCCTTGAAAAGTAATGGATGTGTGAACTGTACGAGCAGCAGTTTACAAAACTCCTTCCCTAGGTTCAAACCAGGAGAAGAAAGGGGAATAAATCCACACTACCATCTTGTTGCTAAAAAAATAGCATACATGTTAAACATTTTAAAAATTGACAATAGCAAATTATAGAATTACAAAGCACAAATTTTTAATTTTAAATAATAGAATAACATCAAAAATTGTCAAACTGCTAAAGCACATAAACTCTGAAATTATTCAGATCCGTGCATATTTATACACACACTCTTTTGAATTGTATATGTATTTCAACATGATAAATAACTAATTGTCTAGGAGTCTTGAATTTATACTTTTAATGGCACTGTGGTGATGAGTTGAGGTGCTTGGATGCCTAAGCATTGTCCAGCTGGTTAGGGCTAGGTTAATATTTTAGTATGGCATATGACCAATAGGATTTTTTATTTAAATATGGTAATAAAATCCTACAAATTATAGAAAAAATGCAAAAATGTAATTCGATAGCAAAATAAATGCTTAAGGAAATAATAATAATCAAAAGTTTTCAAAAGGTCCAATAAAGCTTGGAGTCAATTTTCCGTTTTGCTTGAGTCTCATGATCCCTTTAATAGGAAAAATCTTTAAAAACACATGATCTCCAACTTCAAAATTAACTCATGCCTTCTATAATATGCATAAGTCTTTGATCTACTTTGAGTGGTAGTCAATCATTTCTAGATTAAAAAAAATAAAAAGTTCATTTCTAGATTAACTTCTTTTTATCTGCTAGACTGCTACTTGTTGAGCCATCTTTGGGTTGAGTAACTTCTCTTGCGTACATCACTTGAGCATAAGAGTTATCAGCATGGCCTTCCATACCAAGTCTCATAAGGTACCATCCCAATACATAACCATTGTTGTAGGAAATATGATGGTTTTAGTTACCAAATAATTGAAATAAATCCACAAATATGTAAATTTTCTAAAAATAAATTTTTTAAATAAATTAAAAATATAGATATGTTTTATATGCATTATGTCTAGATGATCAACCACTTCAACATCAAAGACCTCCTAGATGCCCAGGTAGCACTTAGGCACTTGCCTCAAACAATCTTGAATTTTAAGTTTTTGCACATGAATATGGGATGAAGGATTTTTGGCCACTAGAGGAGAGTAAAACTAGGCTTCAAGGGAGTGGGAGAGTAAACTTCCCCATCAAGTCCTTAAAAAATGTAACTAAATGGGGGATAAAAATCATAAGGTTTTATTCATGATGATCATATTTGTTTACATTGTGAAACTTAAGTACTCTTACCAATACAAAATTGCTTCCTGTGGTGCATCATAGAGTCTTAAATCAAATTTTGGAGTTTTATCCATTTCCATGGTTTTGTTTGATGTTCAACATATTCTATACTAATCTAAAAATTTGAATCTTGTTTAAAACTTAAAACTAAAGAGGTTAACTACATTCAGTCATTGTTATTGTAACATGCTGTCAATGTTAGATTGGTAGTTAAATATGGCATGGTAATGATTTACAAACATCATGAGGAAACAAACATTAAGTTGGACATTTTCATAGCACATAACACAATCTTATGGTTGTTGTCCAGTTTGATCTGTTGCCCATGAAACATATATTGTGATTTCTTTCATTATCCTGTCATTTATTTGAGTTTTTTCATTGATGTCATTCATGATAGCTTCTCTTGTATATTATGGATTTGACTAATAAGTGACAGGTCTCAAGTATGCTTCCCTTGCTGAAACGAGGAATTGGCGTTCACCATTCTGGTTTGCTTCCGATTCTCAAAGAAGTTATTGAAATCCTATTTCAAGAAGGTTTAATAAAGGTTTGTTAGATTTTATTACTTCAACCCACTGATTTCTTAGTTATATATGTTTATGCATCATGATCAACTGATATCTGAATGTATGCCAAATAAATTCTGTCTTGCTTCATTGGCACTTCAAACTGTGGGTCTAAATTTGATACTAATAGATGATAGTTGTGAATTTGTTTTTGAAGTTTAGGCTTTTCTAGAGATTCTGATAGTTTGGAAGTTACAAATCATCGGTTCTTTTGTTTAGATCAATGGATAATCATTGTATATTTAAATACCTTGTGCAATTTGACATCCTAAGTCACTGAATTGTTGTACCTGTATTGCATGATAGTTGTTTATGTTGATTTTTCCTAGATTTTTGATAACATTGCTTGTATTGAGCAGTGGAATATGGTCACATTAATTATCTAAATATTCTGAATTTTCAAAAATATACAGCAGGCAATGCATTTGTTATCTATGTTTGTCAGAGAAGTGGAATGCGACCCCAGTTCTATTTTGCACATGATAGATTCACAAATAGAATGGAATCACAGTTTTTGAGTTGTAGTTGAAGTATTTGGGGTTAAATATTTGGTTATAAGAAGATATTGTTCTGCTTCTCTTAATGGAGATTTTTCATCTGTATTGATGTATTGTTTAATCATGTTCATTAAATTGGAAACCATGGAATGCCACATGGTTAAAACCTAAAACTTGTTGGTCGATGAAAGTGAGGAGAAAAAGGATTTATGTTCCCAATCTTGCATGCTGGGGTTAATGCATTATATCTGTTGATTGTTGTATACTTGTACGGTGATTAAAATATTCAGTATATTGATTTTCCTTCTTTATCTAGTGTCTGTTTGCCACAGAGACCTTCAGTATAGGCTTAAACATGCCTGCAAAGACAGTAGTGTTCACCAATGTGCGTAAATTTGATGGGGATAAGTTCAGATGGATCTCAAGTGGAGAATATATACAAATGAGTGGTCGAGCTGGCCGTCGAGGAATTGATGAACGTGGAATTTGCATTTTAATGATGGATGAAAAGATGGAGCCATCTACTGCTAAAATGATGCTGAAAGGAAGTGCAGATTATTTAAACAGGTATGCACATGCTTTCTTGGTAGGTTGATATGCTTACATTTGAATGTATTCATCCAACTTCTCTTAAGTTTTTTTGCATATCTTGTAGGTGTCTATGTTTTAAGTGCTGTATTCTGTTATCATTGAATGCTGAAAAAATATAAAATAGGTATTGAAACTCCTGTTAGAAGGTAGAACACATAAGAGTTGAAACATGTGGCAGGATGCTCTTTCTGTTAATGATTTTTAATTATTGCATTGATCTGGAAATGTTTCTAAATTAGGATTCATGCTTACTCTGCTTCTTTATGAATACGTCTAACTTTGATGGGCATGGTAAATGATCAAATATCTACTTATGTCATTTGAATATGTGAACTATACTTTTGTCTGATATCTTTCTGCACTGCAAATTGCTAGTGGAAACATGTGATATCAACACATGATATATTATATAAATTTTATTGCTCTTCATGTTGCTGTTTACAGTGCCTTCCACCTGAGCTACAATATGCTATTAAATCAACTGCGTTCCGAGGATGGTGATCCTGAAAATCTTCTTAGGAATTCATTCTATCAGTTCCAAGCTGATCGTGCCCTTCCTGATCTTGAGGTTAGTTGATGACACCTATTGCATTGAAATTCTTGATGTGTTATGTTTGGTTTCTTGGTTCTTATACTATTTTCATTATTTACAGAGGCAAGCAAGGATATTAGAAGAAGAACGAGACTCAATGGTGATTGAGGAAGAGGAGAGTCTGAAGGATTATTACAATTTACTACAGCAGTATAAAAATTTAAAGAATGATGTTCGTAGTATTGTTTTATCTCCAAAGTACAGCTTACCCTTCTTGCAGCCAGGCAGGCTTGTTTCTATCCAATGCCATGAGGATGACACTGCTGCATCTTTCTCCATTGAGGAGCAGATTACATGGGGAGTGATAATTAATTTTGAAAAGCTGAAGGTACCTGAAGGTAAGACTAAGTAGATGTGATTTACCTGTTGAAAAGTTTATGGTGAAGATCTTGTTGCTATTTGGCACATTTTGCTAAGAACAATCAGCTGATTATCTGTTGGATCCAATCACTTGCATTATCCTTGTTTTAGTAATATGTAGACTTTCTTTAGGTGATAAAGAGAAAAAACCAGAGGATGCAAAATATACAGTTGATGTTCTCACGAGATGTGCAGTTAGCAAGGACACAGGTGGAAAGAAGTCTGTTAGTGTTGTTCCTCTGAACGCAGATGGAGAGCCTATTGTTGTCTCATTGCCTCTTTCTAAGGTAAATGGATTTTTTTGCTATTGTGAGGATAGTTCCTTCGTTTTGCCTTCATATTACCAAGTATCCTATGTCAGGCATGCTTTGCAAAAATTGAATTGGAACTTTTAATTTTTCTTCTGTAAGTGCAATTTCTGGTAATAAATTGCTTTTGGTTTGTGCATCTGTTCATGGTGCGTTGGTGATTTTGGGGAATCTGTTTTGTGTACCTGAGAATTCTTTTGTACATTTTTTGAGGCTCAAGTGCTTCATATGTTCATATGCTTTCTGTTCTTTTGCAGATCCATGCTTTGAGTAGCATTCGTCTAATCATTTCAAAGGATCTTGTTCCATTGGAAGCCAGGGAAAATACCTTGAAGAAAATTTCTGAAGTGAAATCAAGATTTTCCAAGGGCGGAGTTCCACTTTTGGATCCTGAAGAAGATATGAAAGTAATTTTTTGATACTGTTATTTTTCATCATAATTAGCTTTTAATTATCCTGTGACATTTGACCACGTTCAGGTTCAGTCCAATTCCTATAAAAAACCTGTTAGAAGGATAGAGGCACTTGAAAACCTCTTTGCTCGGCATGAAGTTCGGAAGTCACCTTTTATACATCAAATGCTTAAAATGTTGCATGCAAAACTAGTATTAACGGACAGAATCAAGTTAGTTAAGAGAATGATGCGCTCTTCAACTGTGTTGGCTTTCAAAGATGAACTCAAGGCACGAAAACGTGTACTTCGAAGGATGGGGTAATGTTTCTGATCCTAATCGAAATATTTTTGGATTGAATTTTTGATTTCAGTGGCTCTATTTACAGTTGAATTTAATTTACAAACATGAACTATGTGGATGTTGTCACTTTGTTTGAACTCTTGATTGTTTTCATTTATTTATTTAGCTCAAGAATCCCTGCTTTAGTAGGAGTCTCGTATACTGGTTCAATTTATATATTATTATTAACAAATCATTTACACCTGTATTTCAATACTACTGCTTTGCATCTACCTTAGAGAGCATCTATATTTTGATTGCATATAAGTAATAAATTGTATTATTGATCTGTAATCTAGCCATGCATGGAAGCTTCTATGCTTTGAGTTTTGTGGCATGGGATATGTTGTGATAGATTATCACTTTTTTTGTAGATCATATTTTAGAGAAAGTTACATGACAGTCCTATCTCCTGAGAGCATCGTACCTTGCTTTTTCATCATATATAACCATCTCTTTGAGCCTTCTGTAGATTTATTTGTAAATATTTTTCTCGAGAATACTACAATTTTTTTACTCATCTACTAGTGCACAATGCTTTTGGCCAGTATTTTGTGCTCAATCAAGCAATGGTTTTTCGTTTTAACTTTCTGCTGTAGGGTTTGGTTCCAGGAATGCGGTAATAAATGGATTGGGAATTGAATTGGCTGTGTAATAACTGACTAAATTGTTGTAAGGGCTTTTAAGGTCTCTTTTATTAAAATAATCCAAGTGCTCTTGAAATTAAAGTACGTAATTTTTCATCACTAGTGTTGCCAACAAACCTTTGTTTTGATTATTATTTTTCCCACTTTACGGTAAACGCATGTGGATTGATATCAGCATGTTAAAAATAAAAGTTTAGTAATATGTTGGCTCAAAAATATGACCGATTCTACTTTTCTTTTATAGCAATGTGGTGGCAACCAATGACTGTCATTTGCTATTAAGTTGCCCATGCATAACCAATATGGATCGACTATAAATTTTTTTTATTAGTGATGTGTGGTGGAAACCAATGGCCAACTATATTGGCTGATGGTTCTGGGTTTTCCCACCAATATTGACATTCTGAAGGTCATGTTTTAACTTCTTGGTTGCAGATATATTACCCGTGATGATGTTGTACAGTTGAAGGGTAAAGTTGCTTGTGAAATCAGTAGTGCTGATGAATTGATGTTGACTGAACTTATGTTTAGTGGAATACTAAAAGAGACAAGTTTGGAGGAAATGGTGTCTCTTCTTTCTTGTTTTGTTTGGCAGGAGAAGCTCCAGGATGCTCAAAAGCCTAGGGAAGAGCTTGATCTGCTCTTCTCACGGCTACAAGAAATGGCAAGGAGGATTGCCACTGTGCAGCTTGAATGTAAGGTAAGCATCCGTAATATTGCCTCTCCACTCTCTTGGCATATCTACCTGTTTATACTACTTGAAAAAGGAGGTTTGATAGTGACATGGCTTTCACAATTTAAATGTATTATTTGCATTGTGTAGCTTCTCAGGTCGCATTCTGTCATTAGTGGGTGGGTTTGATCATGGCTTTATTTTGTATTTTATGTAAACTTATGTTTCTGTTTGTAAACTGCATATTCCTCCTGCCTTTTAGTGACAAATATCTTGGATTACAAAAATTTGGTGCTTTTCTCAAATCCCCCTAGTATGAAAGAATACATCATTTAGAGCAAATTGTTGTCACTACCAATTTCGTATGTACAATTATTATTATTTAGATATAATTGTCATGATAGGCTTATCTATTTTCTCAACATTTTTAAATTCTACAATTTTGTGTGTGTGAAGGAGATACTTAGGGTGGCTAGTGAGAGATTTTGGTCAAATCTGAACAATTTCAAATGTTGTATAGGTAGAGTTCTCCATATTGGAATTTTGGTTGCCCAATCCAATAATTGTGTCTATTGTCGCAAATCCCTTGGATCGATCAATTTCTGATTGTAGATTGGATCCGAATTTTCAGATTGGTAGGATTTTTTGTTGCATGCATCTAAATCGTCAATTCTTGTGTTCTACTGGCAATAGGTGGATTTAATGAATTTTAGGTGATTTTCAGATATTTTCTCCTCTTCAGTTTTCTTGAACTCAATTCCAATTGGGTTAGTCTATGTGTCTATGAAATAGAAGTCCTTGATCTACACTCCAGAGGTGTTTTTCTTCGGAGAAGGCATCAAATTAACACTTGATTTCTTTTCTCTAGCTCTATCTTAAGGTTGATTCTCTTCTTGATCTCATTTCTTCCATTTTAAATTCGATCTAAGATATTTATGTTATGTCTTAAGGTTTTTTTACAATTTTTGAATTTTTTATGAATATCAATGATTTACTATGAGTATTAGTGAATATATTAGAGAATATTTAGTAATTTTCAGAGAATATTAGTGATTTTTAGTGAATATTGGGAATTTTCAAAAAATATTAGTTATTTTTATGCTACTATTAGCGATTTTCAGTGAATAGTAGTGATTTTAGTGGATATCAGTTATTTTTAGTAAACATAAGTGATTTTCAGTGAATATTAGTTACTTTTAGAAAATATTAATTATTTTCAATAAATATATATGGTAATTGGATTGATTGCATTTGATCAATTATGAAAAAGCAGATGTTTTAACTTATCTTGTTAGTCTTGTAGTTGTGAAGGTATCGAGCAGATCAAACTAAAAATTGAGTAGCACCATGGGTTTCTTGTTGATAATGACAGGTGGAAGACCCAATGTGGATATTGTAGGAAGAAAATAAGTTCCGTAACTTATTTCAAAGGATTTAATATTGTTTGATGGGATAAAAAAACCTATGATTGGTCTTTTATGGGAAGCTATAAATTTGCTGAGTAAGTTGTTACATGAGTCAGTAGTGCAAAATATAAGGGTGCACGTCAATATTATTAAGGAGAGATGGTTCAAAGGTACTTTTTTATCCATTTCATGTAACTGGTGTGCAGTTATTTAGCCATTTGTGTAATCCTAATTTTATCTTAAATATTTTATGTTATTATCATTACGTTCTTATGCATCATTCTATTTGAATCCATGGTTCTATTATGAGCAACGATTCCATTGTCAAATTCTTCAAAGTAAAACCATTGAAAATTGTATAATGCTGAGTATAGTCTAGCTAAAATGTTAGTGTTTCGGTAATCAGCACATGTCAGAAATACCAAGTTTATTGCTGTTTTTATTAATTGCTCTTTTAAATTCTGTACGCCCCTTTCTCCCTTGATCTAATTTATGATATGATAATTGACAATGCAATCTTCCCAGAGACGCGTTATTGCCTTCTACTCACACATGACTTTTTGAAGCCTGTTCTAAACAGCTTATCTCATTGCAGGTTCAAATCGACGTTGAGAGTTTTGCACATTCTTTTCGTCCCGACATAATGGAGGCCGTATATGCGTGGGCCAAAGGTTCCAAATTTTATGAAATTATGGAAGTCTCTCAAGTTTTTGAAGGTAGTCTCATCAGGGCAATTAGAAGACTGGAGGAAATCCTACAACAGCTTATTATGGCGGCCAAATCCATTGGAGAAACACAACTGGAGGCCAAATTTGAGGAAGCAGTTTCTAAGATTAAACGTGATGTCGTTTTTGCGGCGTCCCTATACATTTGAAAGCGATTTGGGTTGTCTCTTGCATGCTTTCCGTGAATCTCCAACCCTACCACCTCCACAGTTTGTGTAGGCACATGTTGAATTCCTCACTGCAAAACCATGGCTTCCATTTGATCTCTCTGCCTGCCCCTCACATGAGCCAGCCAGATCGGTGCAAGATTGCTTTGGTCGGAAGTACACTTTTGTTCTGGACAGATTCATTGTTTGCCATGCGTCTTCCTCTACTCAAATTTCGTCAGAGCCTGGAGTCCGTCTACTCAGCAGACCGACAACAGTTTTGTGGGTGTGCCAAGGTTGTATTATATCTTTTTCAATTTTGTTTGATTATTATTCGCAAATCCAAATCCCAGTAGTTGACACCAGTACAAAATTCTTCGTTGGTAGATTATCGTGAAGCGTGTGTGAGATATCACACAGCTGTTGTAGCTTGTTCTGACCTCTACGTAGTGCATTCAACGCTAGTCTCACCGTCTTTCATTCTTTGACGTACGTCGTACGTGTTAATGTAATTTATCTATGAGAAATAAATAAAAATAAAAGTTAAAAGGTGCATTTGTTTACCGTTGCTTCTGATTTTTGGAGTGGTTTGGTACAGTTTCTGGAGAAGCGTATTTCATCGAGTTGTCGAAAGAAGTGGTTTTCACATTGCTTCTTAATCCTCGTCGTGCCTTCATCTTTATCTGCGTAAAAGACGTTCATGCTTTGCACCTGATGTTTGCCTCCATAGCCTTTCTGTTGATCGATCGTTTTGCTCCTGCATCAAACGCTCGCTTGCGAACGCACCCTTCTCACGGATGGACAGAGGAAGAAGAAAAGCCTTGCTATGTATAGCTGTGCGCCCTTGCCTCACCTTGCAGAGAAAGAGAGGTTGCGATGCACCAGCTAGACAGATCATGGACGTGGAGAGGAAGAAGAAAAGAAGTTGGGGAAAAGGATAAAAAAAAGAAAGATTTTCTATATATAGAGAGAGAGAGAGAATTAATTTTACAGGTGTCAAATTGTACGATTTAGAAAAAAAATGCACGGTTCTATAAAATTTTATATTTTCATATTTTTAATATTTTAATAATGAATTTTTTTTTAAATTTTTTTTCATTGATTTTCAAGAAGCACAAAACTCTCTTAAATTAAATCTTATTGAAAAATTTTTCTCACATCCATTCTTTCCATACATTTGCACTCCTCAATCGTTATCCTCTTGCTCACTGATCACATCATCGTTATTCATTTACTCGTGTTGTCATTATCTCTCCACTTGTTATTGCTTGTACTGTCGTCATTCTTTTTGTCTACCACTTGTATTATTATCATCCTTTTCATCTCACTTGTGTCGCCGTTATCTCTTCATTTGCCACTTATACCATCACCATCTCACTTACTTGCCACTCTTGTTGTCGTTATCTCTTTACTTGTAACTTATATTATTATTATTTCTCTCATCTATTGCTTGTGTCGTTATTTCTCCCGTATGTTGCTCATGTTATTGTCATTCCTTTTACATGTTGTTCGTACCGTTATCATCCTTTTTATTTATCGCTCGTGTTATCAATATCTCTTCTACTTATTGCTTGTCTTGTCATTGTTCATTTTTAATTGTTCAAGCATTTAAGGCATAGTTGGAGGTGCTTGTGTTATTTTTCATATTTAGTATTTTTTTTAACTTTCTATTGATACCTTAATGATAAACTTTGAAGTTCTAAAATTAAAGTTACAAATTTTAGAAGAGTCTATTATAATTATAGATTTATATATTATAGATTTTTTTTAAAATAAAAATCAAAAAATAACTTAAATTTGTATAAAATCAATTTTCTATATAATTGATATCCATATATAAAATAAAGTAAAAAATTTAAATACATATTCAATGATAACTTTTGAATTACAGTCATTTCTTTTCTTTAAGAAGTTACTATAAAATTAAAGTAATATTTATGTATTTAAAATTAATAAAAAATTACGTGAATGGATACATTATCCTTTACAAGTAAAATGCAATAAAGAAGTCGTTTTTTTTTCTTTTTATATCATTCAGAATTAATTTTAACGAAAATCACATTAAAATAAAACTATTTTATATATTATTTATCACCACAGCTTTATCTGCTCGTTTGGATGCAAGATGACAGACGACGACGTTCGCATTCTCCGATCGGTGCCTGCTCGTCCTCTCTCATCATCGCCGACGCCTCCGCCCCCGCCCTAGCCCATCCCACCGCTCTCTCAGGTAATCGGCATTTCCCTCTTTCTCTCTCTCTCTCTCTCTCCAATACACCTGTTGTTTTGCTTACTGCCAACGCTGTAGAGCGGAAACGATGACACCTGCGACGACGGCGTCTGCGTCTCATCCGAACACGAGTCTCCCGACCCTCCCGGACCAAAGAATTGTGGTGCGTGGACTACTCCTTCGTCCTTGGATTTGGTCTTTCGGTTTTGTTTATTGGTTACGGGACTGTTGGAGTTCATAGGCGTTGTGTGTTCGCAGGTTGGGGTTGGGGCGGTGACGGTCGACTACTTGGCGACCGTCGATAAGTACCCCAAGCCTGACGATAAGATCCGGAGCACGAGCTTGAAGGTCCGGTCTTTTATTGGTTAACGTGGATTATTCTTTTTTCTTTTTACCTTTTACGAATTTGTGCTGTATGCTGGGGTGTGGAGTGGGTGAGTAGTTTTGGTTCTGAGTACGTCGTGCAGGTTCAGGGAGGTGGTAATGTGGGGAACGCGTTGACCTGTGCAGCTCGTTTGGGATTGAAGCCTCGGTTGATCTCCAAGGTTGGGTTTCTCCTTACAGTTAATTCACATAGAGCCTATGTTAGAGAAGTAACTGAAGAAAATAAAAAGTTAGAGAAGTAGCTGGATTGTTTTCTTTCCATCGCCACTGGTTATAAATTAGGCCAAGTATTTTAGATTATTATAAATATTTTCATGTGATCTTGTGTTGTGTGCACTGAATTTCTTGTTCTATGCCTAACCAGGTAGCCAATGATGCTCAAGGGAAAAGCTTGCTAACAGAGCTTGAGGATGATGGTGTAGATACATCTTATGTTGTGGTAGGCTTGATGTGCTATTTTATGAATGCATGTAGACTTTAAGCTATCCTAGTCATCTCCATGGGATCCCCTTTGTAGGCTTTCTGAGAAATGTATTCTCCAAGAACTTTCTTTATGTAGCTGCTCTTTTAGTTTCTTCTCTAAGATAATGTAAAGAAAACAAAATTTACCATTACATATTTAGATGAATCAGATGTACTAATTTGCTGTGTGTAAATAAATCAATGTTTTCTCATGACTGGATGGCTATTTTTGAGTGGCTGTAATTAGATGGTTCATTGAATCATTTCATTAAAATTTTGTTCTAAGATAGCCAAATAAAATTTTCTCTCGTGGATTAAAATTTCAGAGTTTGAAAACAATTGCAAGATACTTGAATCTTGCTGCTGTAGTGGATTATTTAACCTGAATTGGATTTGCTTAAGCATGTTAATAGATTTTATACGAGCTTCTCATTATATGTTCTATAATATCTTGAAACTGTGAAGTCATTACTTATACAAATAATGCATTCAGTGAGGTATGGACTGCCAAGAAAAGTAATGTAAGATTCTTTATTTTGTTATATTAAACATGAATTGAGTTGCTTGTCTCCTTTTGTACTTTAACAGTTGGGAGTTTGTTATGACCAGAGTCTGCATTCCTATTCTCATTCT
The DNA here is from genome assembly GCA_024699675.1 of Amphibolis antarctica. Lineage (NCBI taxonomy): Eukaryota > Viridiplantae > Streptophyta > Magnoliopsida > Alismatales > Cymodoceaceae > Amphibolis > Amphibolis antarctica. Next base: position 23,063 of record JAMKPZ010002094.1, read on the forward strand.
TTGAAGCAGGGATTTGTTAGGCAGTTGTTTACTGAGTTTAACTTTTGGTTTGATTACATCTAGACTCTATCGGTGTTTTATATGTTGGATAGATCAGGGAATTTAACTTTGGTTTTGTGTCAAACTTTGATTTGAAAGAAATTGTAGAAGTCCACAATAAGGGCAAAAGCTACAAATTTTGTCATGAAATTTTATGACATGCTAATGTAATAAATAATACATTTCCAGGAATAATTAAAATTATTTTTTGGAAATTTATGACAAAAAAAAAACTTCTAAATTAGTGTTGAAGTCTCGGAGTACAAGAAATTATTTAAAATACACTAATAATCTTCTGGGTAGTAAAAAATCTCAAAACAAATGTCTATAATTTTAATGTTAAAACATGCGATCTAGTTTTATTATCTATCATCCTATATTCTGCAATTTAGCAATTTTTAATTTTTAATTTAAAATTATATATGCGTATAAAAATATTTATATGCTAAATATGTATGGCAAAAGTGTTGCTGATAAAAAATGGTAAAAATGATAATTTACATTTTTTACTTCAACATGGCTTTTTATATAAGCATGCAAGCTGAAATAAAAAAATCCGTAAATATTCATAGGAAAGATCCTATAAATTGTAGAAAATTTCTGAAAATACAATATTGAGATGAAATACATGTTTTCATGTTAAATCTAAGTAGAGCTACACGCTTTCAAGGTATATATGAGGAGAAATGCATGTTTTCATGATAGATATGATGAAAATATTGACAAATCTACCTAAAAATAAAAAAATTAACAGAACTTGAGACAACTTGTGATCCAAAAACTTTGTGGACATCGGCAGGATCAGATCTGGTTTGTTGGCTGCCAACACCAGTTAGTTTTTCTGCATCTTTGGAGCTTTTTGCTGGTGAACTTATATGGTGGTTGGGCAGGAGGCAAGAGGGTAGTAGTGTAGAAGGGAAATGGGTAGAGGAAAAGAGTGGAATCCCGGGAAAAAAATGAAAGAGAGGCAGGTGCCTTGTTTCTTCCAGAATAACATCATGTTTGTCTGACATGGTGCACGTGTTGGCAAACATGTGATACTGAAGAGGGATAACAGCCAATCTTCGGTCAACATGATGTTTAGGTCCAAAATTTTGTTGAAACATCCATCAAAATCCAGTTGTTGTTGACATGAAATGTTAATTGCATGTCAATGTTTTTCCAAAATGTGCCAGTGAAATTGCATTCCCATGGACAGAGTACAAATTTATGATCTCTGATGCTGTGGTACATACATTCATATTGCATGTTTTAGGTTCCTTACCTTTTTGTCTATCTAGACTAGCAGGTTTAACTGTATCAATAAAAATTATAATGCTTTTTGATTATGATCTTTTATGTATGTAATTGAACACTTATTCTTTACTATCAAAATTTAAGTTTTGCTTCTTATACACTCTTCCAATCTTCCAGGTATCAATGGAGGGGAATTCACCCTTTACATATATAATTGTTGACAAAGAAACGTGAGATGTTTCTTTACCTGCTTTTTCCATCCAGAAAATTATTTTTTTTGAACTGTTAAAAATTAATATCTGTTGACTTATCATGGAAGTATGCTTCCTTGTCCATAACATCATTTTTAAGGCATACTCCTGGCATTTTAGCTGAATACGTCAACTTTGAATTCATGAGTTTTTTCCTGTCAGGATGGTAGGAGATAAATACAATTATGCAACAGCTACATAATTTTACTGTAGCTTATCCCATGTTAGTTCTTACAGGTGTATTTTACTGCATTCAGTAGCAAACCACTTTACATGTATTGGACATGAACCTTCATTATCTGAATTTCAATTTAACATCTTTACCATCTACATGTTGTCAACCTTGTAACTTTTTACAATTGCCTACAGGAATAGTCGGACTTGTATACACACAGCAGGTTACCCTCCTATGGTTCCTATGGATTTGACACAGTCAAATTTGTTTTCTGCCTTGGATGGGGCAAGTTTTGTGTATTTTGATGTCAGATTACATGAAACTGCCTTGGTTGTTGCTACTGAGGTATCTCCCATCACACTTATTATTTGATTTGTTAATTTGCAATGTTTCTCCCCTATGAAATTCGAAGTGCGCTTTCTCTTGAATGTTATTCAAATGGTTTTTAGATGGTAATTATTAACTAAATATCAAGGAAAAGGTTGAAGGGGGAATTTGAAATGAGACTCGTAAATGATCATCACTAAATGGTAACAGTTGCATACTTTTCATTTCCTAATTCTTGAATCATATAACTTAATGGTAAAGGTGGTGTACACATTTTCTCATTAACTCACATAATGGTTATCCCATATCATGGAGTTGCCCTCGTCTTCTTTTTCCTTCTGTAACAGTTGCTCTGTATCTTAGATTGCCAATGTTCTATTTTATAGATGTATACAGATATTGCCTTGAGAACTCTGTTCTGCTGCTTTTTTTCTTGTCAAACCAAATTTTTTGATTATTAATTTACCTAGGATCCTTTTGCCATTTCCTGACAAAGATTACCCCTTCCTTGTGCTTGCAATAACTATAAGCTATCCTGGATATTCATTAGCGAGGCTGTTACATCATTAAAATCAGCTAAATAAACATTATTTTTTCTAGATTACTACTCTTCCTCTGGTACATGAAAATTACAAATCATTACTAATAGAACTGTTATTAATTTTTGTTTGGCATTTTTAGCCTTATCATCTTCCACTTTTCCTGGTCTCTGAATTTGTCAGCACATTCACGTTGTTCATGAGTTCAATGCAAAGCTTTAGAATAAGCTAAAAATGATATATCCATGCTCTACAGTGACATTTATGCAGAAAATTTAAAGCTGTTCAGAAAGATCATTTGATGCTAGCTAGCTCATAAAGAATGAAAATATTGCTCTTTAGAGTCAAGGCATAATATTGCTGTTTCTTATAATTCTTAAACCAAGACATTTCGGTTCTACTAGCTGCAATGCAGGTTAATTTATGCTGTGTACAAGCACTGCTTTGGTTTTGTTCATTCTGCAACAATTTGAAATTTTATTTCCCATAAAGAGTTTGTAATTATCATCTGTATACGATTATTTTTTGTTTAACAAGCATTAAACACATCGTGCAAATCTTAAAATTTATAACTACAAACATACGGTGCTTATTGTAATAAGCATTGCGAGTATGGGTTGAATCTATAGGGAGTTTGGCATAAGAAATTAATGGAAAATATGCAAGTGAGTGTTTAAAATAAAATGTTGTACAAACTGCAGAAAATTAAATTTCTAAAATATCAATAATTAAATAATATAAAAATATTCAGGTACAACTGAAACTGTAAATAAGCTAAAAATAATATTCACAAAATATACATAAAGTATTATAAATACTATTATTAAAATAATATATATTTGCTATTGTACAGATAAGGCAACAAACTAAATCGGTTGTCTAAAGGATTAGACAATGGACTAAGTCCATTGTCTAACCAACAGAATAAAAGATTGAAATAATATTAAATAAACTGCAAAAGGAAAGAAAAGTTGGGCTAAACCCAGCACAGGTTGAAAGGTTTAGGCTAAACGTTCCATGAGAGATGATACATTTGAGCCAAACCTTCCATACAGACCGGTAGGTTTGAGTTAAACTCACTGCATGGTCCGTAACGTTTAGGCGATGAGTTTTATTCTGCACTTCAAAAATACCGAACTGTACACTATGAAAACTCAACTACATATACACAAAACACAAATTTGCAATTATTTACATATAATATAAACGATTTAAAACCCAAAACTGTAATGAACAAAAGACTTGTTAGAAGTTAGTAAATTAAAACAAGTTAGATAGTTAGCTTTAAATACATGTTAGTGACTGTTAGCAGTTAGTCTGTTAGCATATGTTAGAGCGAACCCAACAAAATACATGCATGTGAAAATCAAACGGACAACAATGAAAAAAATACAAATTGCATAGAAACAAAGGATCGAAAGACAAATATGCACAAAAACACAGTATATACAAATAAGCAACAACAGTTTGAGGATAAGTTTGCAGACAAACATAAATAAATACAAATAACCTCTTCTCAATGTTACGACCCAATATATCTTAACTCACGTCCACGTCTTGTACAATGTTCCCAATTTCAGAGGTGCTACATGCCTTTCGTCTAAGTACCCTCCAGGTTGTCACCCTATCGATGCACCATCGGAGTGTGGATCTACAACTGGAACACCCAAGCATAGGATTCCTCAACTTGTATCCAACCTTCTTTTCATTGAATTGAACTTGAACAGCGAGACCTCGATCAGAGCCTTCTACTCGTGGAAAGAGGCCAACATGGAGAGGGAGCCTCGCAGTCAACACCTTCATCCTCTGTTAGTTTCCAGCTTGCTCGGGAGAAGGGAGTTGAATCTCGGGCCCTCGTGCAGTCCAACGAAAGTGGAAGGTCGAATGAAGAAGATAACAGTAGGGTTTTTGTACTGAAAAAGAGGTGTTGATTGACACCCTACATATCCTTTTATAAGTCAATCATGGGCATGAATGTCCATGAAAGAATCTAGAAAGATACGATTCTACAATCCTACATACTTAAAACACACGTTAAAATTAACAAAATATAAAACTTTCCTAAAGCAGTTCAGTGGCCGTAAGGTTTAGGTTTAGTTAAACCTTACATGCCATCTGGAAGGTTTAGGCTGAACCTTATGGTGGTGTTGTGTCTAATACTGTCTCAGAAATTAATTTCCAAAATAAGAGACTAATTTGTGCATTTGTACAATAATTTAACTTGTAACTCGTGCAACTTAGTAAAATTGTGATTAACATGTATTTCATTTAATAATGTATAATATTTCATTTAATATGCACGAATTATTAATATGAAAATGCACAAATTATGTCTATACACCATCTTTTTCTGAAATTTTCCAGTGCAGGCAAACAAAAGGAATATTCCAATTTTGGTTGATGCTGAAAGAAAAAGAGATGGCTTAAATGATATTCTTAACCTAGCAACTTATGTTGTATGCACAGAAAAATTTCCTCAGGTATTACATGAATTGTTTGATGGCTTAGTGATCAAGAATGTTTGGATGTACACTTTTTTTGGTCAGTTTTAACTTATTTGTAACTATGATATAATGACCCATGGAAGAAGGAATACCATGTGTGCTATCCTTAGGATTACATCAATATTTACTGAATTTTCAGGATCTTATAAAATACAATTAACACACTGTTTGAAATCAATTCTTTCAAAATTGATATTTGAATGGAGCTTCAGGATCTTTTTGGGCAGCGTTACTTTTTTAGAACCTTGTTTTTCCCTTGGCTTTGTTTGGTTTTAGCTTACCTATGGCTTGTGTAGGCTCCCTTGTTTTACTGATTTTAATATATTCTCAACTTCTCAAAAAAACGAATTTTGATTAAAACTATTACAGCAGGAAGGCTTGCACCATTATGTTCTTACTAGTTACCTGATGTGATAGTTACCATTGAGCAGCTTTTGAAGATTGCCTTAGATCTGGAAAGACTGTCTACACAGAAAACATAACTTTGATATAGCATTTAGCAATTCTAAGTCCTTTTTCACTTTTTGCATCCTCTTTCCCTCAATATTTTTCTGTATCATCATTTGAGCATTAAGTACTAAAATTTGTTCCATACTTGTTTTTTTTTGATATAATATCTGGAGTTATTTCAAATATGACACACTATACCTTTTGATATAATAGTTTGCTCATACCCAAAAAGAAAAAGATTTTCTCTTGTAATCATCCTTCAGTAGGATCTTATACAGGAATCTGCTGCTTTATGATTTACTTCTATATTGCAGACATGGACTGAGGCTGCTTCTATTCCCAGTGCACTAGTTTCAATGCTTGTGAGATTACCAAATGTAAAATTTGTGGTTGTTACTCGTGGAGAGAAGGGTTGCATAATGCTTGAGAGAAGTATTGATGGTGAACTGAGTTTCCATTTGTTTTCTTCAAGAGTTTGTGAAGGACGATGAGGAGTTTGTTTTGTACTTTATTAGTCAAGTTTTCTGAAGTTCTCTCTAAATCAATCTCTATTTCAGAAGCTTTGGAAACCCATGAAGCAAATGTAGATAGCCTTCTGGAGACACTGAAAAAGAAAGTTGATACCAAAATTACCCCAACATGCATCTCATCAGAGGTACTTCCTCCATGCCATCATGTTCGGGCACAGTAAATGTGATATTTGGTTTTCTGCACCTTGATTGTATTCTGTCAGAATTATTTATAATAGTCGTACTTGGGGATTTTCTGTCTTGTCAACATGCAGGAGATTATTATTACTCAAATTTCCTGAGAGGCATTTAAAGTTTACTGAATGGGATAGAGTTTTGATTTATTTGTTTGATGATTAGTTGGTTAATGATTACTCTCAAGAAATGCAATGCCTTTTCTCTATCAGTAACATTACAAGGGAAGGCTAGACCAACAAATTTCTGGTACTATTGCCCCTTAACCACGATCATCTGAACAATTCGTTTGTTTTACAAGTGACAGCTACAATTTGGTTATTGTTGTGTGGCAGCTACACTCATATACTATAGTGATTCTTGTGTGGGTATATTTATGGATCCATCTTAGAATATGAACCTAATAATCCTCTTGATGCATGAGGTTCTGGAACTGAAGAAATATTAATCATTCTGACTCGGATCATGTAGGAATGTCAATTGATTATGTTTGCACTAGTGGATATAAGATTGCTGTTGACCTTATTGACTATTTTTTTCTTGCTTCAATGCAGTCAACTTTGAGATTGAGTGCTGATGGAATAGGTGTGGTGAGTGGGAAGTTATATCTAGGGATAGCAGAGAAGATACCACCAGCTGAGCTCGTTGACACAACTGGTGCTGGAGATGCGTTTATTGGAGCAGTTATTTATGGTAACTTATTACACCTTTTATTTGTAAGAATAGGTGTTAAAAGCTTTTGCTCATTTTGAAAGAGAATTGCCCTGATTTCTATGATTTATGTTTTTCAATAAGCTTCAAGACTTCTTCCATAAAATTGATCCTTTTGTAGAACTGAACATAAAAAATTCAACCTTCATACTATTGGGTAGAATTTCGCTCACTTTTTTGTTTTCTTCCTGTTTTCCCAAGAAATTAAATTCTCTCTTTCTTTTGCTTTCTGTGAATTATGTTGGTACCATTGTTAACGTGAATCTAGAATAACTGAATATTGAGATTTGAGATATGTTAGTGATGCCATAAATCTTGATTTTTAAATTAACTATTATATATATATTCAATATTTTTTCTTATAGTCTCCATCCTTGATTTTCCTTATTGTAATGAAAAAGTATGGTATCTTTGTTTCTTTTTTTATTCTGGTCAATCATACTTGCAGTTCCCTGTTGATCAGTAATGTTATTCTTTTGACTTTTTTCAGTTGCTTTTCATTTTCAAGTTGCTGATAAGTGTGTTTTTTAATTATGTTTGCTTGCGGTTGAGTAGTTATAATCTTTATGTGATGTCTGTTTTATCATAGACTTTCCTTAGGACTAGAAAAGTTTAGGTACGGGGGAATTTGTTTAGTTTTAAATGTTGAATATTTTTATATGCATTTTTATGTATTTTAGTATGCCACTGAAGGTATTGTTATGCAATTTTGTAGGATTTTTAGGTTTAATCACTTTTATGGGTAAAACTGGAAAAAAAACGCAAAGGTGAAGGAAATCCATGATTTACTAGCAAAAACACCTCTATTCAAAAGGAGTACCTATGAAAGAAGAAGATTTCAAGAAATAAAAAAGAAGGATTGATTGGGAATCAAATTGACGAGAAGTTATTTAAACTTTATTCAAGTGTAAGACTTTCAAGGGAAAAATTGTAAAATGGGTGAAGAAATTAGGGTAATGATGAAGCCCCCTTATAAAAGTTGCATGTTCTTGTATGAAGCCTCTCTCTCTCTCTCTCTCACTTGTTTTTCATTTTTCCTCCATTGAAACCATACAACCATCATTTTCCTGCATCTTCACTCCTCTCCTGCCAGTGCTGTTGTGTCCAAGATGAAGGCTCTTAGGTGGATCAATGGCAAGGAGGTGCTTTTGTGTGTGGGAGAAGCTTTAGTCTTTATAGGGAGGCTTGCACGGACGTGAAGTGCACAAATTGTAAGGAGCTTGAAGTAGACAATGCAAGAATAACACACTTCTCGTAGCATGGTTGCTTTATAAACGGTATTTTTTTGAGGATTCACAAAATAACAGCAAAGGAGAGGGTGATGCTATCCATTTTCTCTTTGTTTTCATAGGTTTTAGTGATTACTTGTTTGCATCATATCTTAGGAAAAAACCTTTGTTTCTTTTAGATATTGATTACTGTTTGTATGAAAAACTATTTTATTGTTTAATCTAATTTTATATGCAAATTTAATGTGTTATTTTCACCGTTATTGATTGCGCTATTGATATAACTTTGCGTGTTGATGAATAAGATTTAATTTTTAAGTCATTTTAACATATTTTTCAAGCATTTTTGTTACCGTTTGTAGTGCATTTCCAAGTTAATATATCCTTATTGGAATTAATTGAACAAATACCAACTTGTGCTAAATATTTAAAATAGTAATGAAATGCACTATTTGCAAATGAAGTTTGTATTTTTTGGAAATGCACTATTTGCAAATCTGCACTTAAAACAGTAATGAAAATCCTTGAAAATATGCTAAAATGACTTGAAAGTTAAATTTATTCATCAACATACAAAGTTATATTAACAGCATAATGATTAATAGTGAAAACAACACATTAAATTTGCAAACAAAATTAGACCAAATAGCAAAACAATTTTTCATACAAACAATAATCAATATCGAAAGGAAACAAGTGTTTTTACATAAGTTTTGATGTAATCAAGTAATCACTAAAACCTATGAAAAACAAAGAGAAAATGGATAATCACCACCCTCTCCTTTGCTGTTGTTATGCGAATCCTTGATGAAAATAGTTGTTTATGATGTGACTATGCCAAAAGAAGTGTTGTTCTTGCATTGTTGACTTCAAGCTCTTTGTAGTTTGCACACTTAACATTTGTGTAAGTTGTCCCTAGAAAGACTTGGCATGAAAGCACTTCCTTGTCATCAATCCACCTGAGAGCCTTCGTCTTAGACGTAATAGCACTAGTGGGAGAGGTGTGGAGATAGAAGAGAGTTGTAAGGTTTTAGCGGAGGAAGAATGAAAAACTAGCAAGAGAGAGAGGTTTCCTAAGAGAAGATGTAGCTTTTATGAGGGGGTTTCATCATCACCCATTTTACATTTTTGCCCTTGAAAGCCTTATGTTTGAATACAAATTTAAATAATTTGTCGTTGATGTGATTCCCAATCAATCTTCTTCTTTTTCTTGAAATCTTTCCAAAGTATTCCTTTTGAATGGAGGTGTTTTTGCTAGTAAATCACAAATTTCCTTCACTTTTGCACTTTATTTCCTGTTTTACTTGTGAAAGTGCTTAAACTTAGAAATCCTACAAAATTGCATAACAATACCTTCTACGACATACTAAAATACATAAAAATGCATATAAAAATATTCAACATTTAAAACTAAACACGTGTTGATTACTTAATGTCAAATAACATTATTGCTGATATTTACTTCACCTTATGAATTAAACTGTTAAGCAGTTTTCCACATAGCACCAATGCTATTTCCTTTTTATTTTTCTATTATATTTTTATTTTTTGTTATTATGTTTTTCTTCTATTGCTATTTTTAATTTTTACTTCAATTTCCCTTTTCCTTAAATATAATTGGAAGGGGGGTTGCAAAACCTGGCCACAGTGATCTACAAAGCTCTGTTGCTTATTGGAAAGTCCAATTATTTCTTTTTCAGCTCTTTGTGCTGGTATGACCCCAGAAGAAATGCTGCCTTTCGCTTCACGAGTGGTAAACATTCTTCTGTGTCCTTTTCATGGCTTTGGTTGTAAAATGTTATATGGCCGTGCAATTTTATTCTTTGTAGTTTATTTATTGAATCCATGACTAGAATTTTCCATTCAAAATTGTTCTTGTTAGGCTGCTTCTGGATGTAGAGCCCTTGGTGCTCGCACTGGCCTGCCCTTCCGAAGCAATTCTCAATTGGCTCCATTCATGCGCTAGCTTAGTATGCAACTGAAAAAATCGAGGAAGTTCAGAGTTGCTTTCGATTTGATCTGATCCTCTTTTGTAGTCTGAGTGATAATTTATTAGGAGTTCATCTATTAGAAAGAATCCCTTTTATGTGCACTTGCATTTATATTTTGATTTTACTCACTGCAACAAAATACCAACGAAAAATGATGATTTATTGACAAAACAATGATGTATGTTTCGATTTGTTTTACTGTGAAAAATTTTCTTTATTATTTTTAGGATGATTCTTATAGTATGAAAGGCCTAGTGTTCAATAGTCATATTTCCTTGGGGTCTGATTGTTTGAATACTGATTGCCTAAAAAGTCAGGTAATTGGAATAAGATTTTGGAGATGTTGAGAGTAAATACTCTTGGGTTGTGTTTTGGTAGAGATTGTGAGATTATTTCATTTTCTGAGTACTATTGATGTTTTTCTAGTTGGAAAAATTGGCTTGCTTTGTTCAGCTCAGATCATTCAGCCAATCGATTTTAACATAACGAAGATGTTTTTGAGAATGGAATTACCAATTTCAGTGGAGATGGTTGGCTCAAGCGTGAGTGATGGGAGGGTTCCCCATTGCCCACTGCTAAAGCATCTGGACCTATGCAAGGTGAGCTCACAAATAGGTTTGCAAGTTTATTAATGACAGTTTGTACGAATTATAAGTGCCCCCTATGGATTCATAATTAGCATAAGATGGGATGTATGTGGGCGCATAGGATTTCATTTCCAATCTTGTACAACAATTTAATGTTGAATGACTTGTTTTTATTCATATTCTAGTGTGTTTCCATTTCCACCTCATCTACAGGACTATTGTTGCACAAGTCCTCCCCGCAGGTTCTTGTTTCTGGGATTTGCTTGGTTGTTTGATGTTTCTAGATTCATCACAGGTAATGAATCAAGTCCTCGGCATTGCGTTTGGTCTTTGTGGTTCCTTAACAAACTCTGAAGATTTGGTAATGATGCAACTAAAGATTAAGTAGTGTGACGGGTGTTAACCAAGGACCATAATCCTAATCAAGCCCACTAAGGATCTAAAAAGCTAGAGAATTAGCTAATGAGTAAACTTGAGCCATACTCATGGATAAGTTCACTTTTCTTTGACTTAGAAGCCCAAACCTAACTTGGTAACTTTGGCTATGATTTGATGTGTACGACTGCTTGAGCGTCTTCTAAATTCTGGTAGATGCTTGATTGGTAACTTAGGACAATACTTGTTGAGTATTTTTTATAGATTTTAATGATGTCATACAACTTAATATGAAGAAGATGAAGATATAAAGGAATTAAGTCAAAGTTATAATGTCATGAAGAGGATGAATGGATGAAGAAATTGCAAAATGTAAGTTAAAGAAATTTTAGGAATTAAAGATGAAACTATTGAAGTTAATAAAGACAAATCATAAGCGCACACATTCATTTAAAAATGTTTAAACTCTAATATAGGTTACTCATTTAGATTTTAAGTTCATACACATTAAAAACATCATAAGGCAAAATCAGTATAACGATTTAACAATTATTATAACGATTCATTATTTATATAACAGATCACATGATTATTGGTGTAACGTTTAGAAAATTGTTATAACGATTTTTAATTTTATTCCAAAACTTAGGAAATATTTTGAAAAATAAGTTTGTTAGAAAAAATCTCGTAAATTAAGGAATTTAGAAAAATCGATATAACAATTTTATAAAATCTTTATAACAAATTTTGAATTCAAAATAACACTTAGGTAAGTTTTTGAAAAAATATTTACTTAGAAAAATAATCTAGGAAAATCTGTAATTTTAGATACTTAAGAAAAATTGGTATAACGATTTATAAATCATTATAATGAATTTTGAATTTGTCGCTAATTAGGAAATTTTTTGAAAATATTTAATCATTAAGATTAGATTTGAAAAATCTAAGATTTAACATGTAAGAAAGTCGTTATAATGATTTTGAAAATGTTATAACGAATTTGTCGGTACACTGATTCAGTACAACGATCTATTTGAAATAATATGGTAAAATGTAAAAATGTTATAACGATTTTAAAATTGTTATAACAATTTTGGATTGGTTATTAGCTTAAGTTTGCATCTATAAATAGGAGCTTAATTCATCATTTTTACACACTATTTACTCACGATTTTTCACTCTCCTTTTCACGGCTCTAGTGCTCATGTCTTGGATTCGGTTCGATGGATTTTCGTGTTTTAGTGGGAGGAGATCTTGAAAGCGTAAAAACTTGAATTCTTTGCTCTTTCGAGGTGAACTTATTTTGATTGCTTTGTAAGGGATTAGTCTCATTTTTCCTTAGTTGGTTTGACATATGTTCAACCTAAATACACGTTGGTACTTCATTTGAAGTGGTGGGTTGAAGAGTTCAACCTCAAACTCTTGTCGATTGAAGAGTTCGACCTTAAACTCTTGTTGATTGAAGAGTTCGACCTTAAATTCTTGTCAATTGAAGAGTTCGACCTTAAACTTTTGTCATGAAAAGTTCGACCTTAAACTTTTGTCGATTGGAGAGTTCTACCACAAACTCTTAGTTTTGAGTTGGTTGAAGGGTGTGACTACATACTCTTGTTGTAGTTGATTGGGTGTTTGACTTTAAACACTCAGTTTTAACAGTTTAATAGTAATTAGATTAGGCTCAAGTTTGTTAAACTTGGAGGTGAACGTAACAAGTTGGTAAACCACCTAAAAATCTCTGTGTGCTTTATTTTCGTTGTATTTTTCTTTGAATTTCGTATTTAGTTTTATTGTGAGTTATTCAATTTTGTTTAGGCATCAATTTGATTATTTACACTTTGTTTATTTCATATCTTGATTAAATTCGTAGGAAAATTCTTGAAAATTTGTAAAATTATTATTCACTTTCCTCTATTGGTCGCGATTGATCCTAACAATTGGTATCAGAGTAAAGGTTATTTATTGTTGATTTAACAATCACATAAATACATATGACCACTAAAATGATTGATAGTCAAAACGTCAACAAATCACCATTTTTTAATGGCAATAATTATAGTTATTGAAAATATAAGATGATTATTTTACTTAAGTTATGCAATGTGGACTTGTGGAACGCTGTGGTCAATAATATGAAGATTCCTACCACTCTATACAATGAGTGGATGGAGGATCAAAAGAAGTTGATCCAATTGGATACTAAGAGGATGAACACTTTGTTTTGCGTTTTATCGTCTGATCAGTTTAATAAAGTGTCTACTTGCACCACTATAAATGAGGCTTGGAAGTTACTAGAAATTACCCATACAAGTACCTTCCAAGTCAAATAGTTAAAAATAAATCAATTGGTGCATAAATATGAGTTATTCAAGATGTATGAAAATGAATCAATTTCTGATATGCATTTGAGATTTTGGGATATCATAATTAGCCTTAAAGGCCTTGGAAGGGAGATTTCTATGTAGGAACAAGTTCAAAAAATTCCGAGGAGCCTTACTAATGAGTGGGAAAAGAAAACCATAGCTATCAAGGAAGCAAAAAATCTATTAACATATACACTTGAGGAGTTGATTGAAAATCTCATTGCATACGAGGTACAACTCAAAGCTGTCTGAGATGAAAAAGTTGAATCCACAAAGAAGGCAGAAAAGAAGAAGGAAATTGCATTTTGAGTTAACTCGAGCGATAGCAGATCAGATAGTGATATTGACGTGGTGCTTCTCATGAGAAAATTTCAAAAATTTATTAGGTTTAAGAAATGCGTGAACGTTTTAAATGATGGATCCTCTCAATGCTACAATTGTAACCAAAAAGGCCACATAAAGAGGCACTACCTATTACTGAAAAATCAATGTGGAAAGGTGGAAAAGAAGTTCAAGAAGCATGAAAAATTCAAGAAAGCTTTCAAGGCAACGTGAGATGAACTTAGTTTGTCAAGAGATGATGAATTAGATACCTCAAAGGAAAATCAAGCCAACATATGCTTCATGACACAAGAAGACAAGGTACACTCTAATTCACAAAACTCTATTAATAAAGATATTTGTGATTATGATGAGTTCATGGATGCATATTTTATCATGCATGATAAGTATAAAGAGCTTAAGAAATTGTTGAAAAAGGAAACTTCTTGTGTTGATAACTTACAACAAGAAAATGATAGTATTCAAATTGAGATTGAAAAGCTTAGAAAGGAAAATAGAGCTTTGATTGAAAAATAAAACAACATTGCATGCATTTCTGAACTTGAAAAGGAAAATAATTCTTTACATGATACAATAAGTAGACTGGTAAAGGAAAGTAAAGATGCACTTAATTAGAAAAGTAAGGCTGATTGTTTTAGTTATGATTTGAGAGAAGAAAATAGTATGCTGAAAAATAAAATCAAACAATTGTCAAGAAATACATCTAGAGACATTGCATATGATAAAGAGCATATGTATAAGTGCACTATTGCATATAGACCCTCATATAAGTTTGATGATATTCCATATTGTAGTGGATTTATTAGAAGAGTTTATAATGATGATTATGTATTTATTCTAAAAATAAGTGAAAAGAAAATATAGTTGCTTCTTGGAAATAAATTTAATAATTTGAAGACTAACCCCAAGGACCCAAGAAAATGTGGATACCAAAATCCTTAATTTTCACATGATTTTCAGGAAATATGAAAATGGGGATGGGAAAGTAAGCAAGGTATGTACACTATTGTTAAATTTTTTGACTTGTTGCTACTATAGGAATAAGTTGTAGTAATCTTAAAATTATATATGAATAACTTAATGATCACTATGGTTTAAAATCTAATAGATGAGATGGCTCACACTTAGGGGGAGCTATCATCTTTGACTATATGATTAAACAATTTAAAAATTAGAATAAGTCCAAATATGAATCAACTTTATATAGACTTCCTTGTAGTTTGGTATTTCATTTTCACTATGAGCATAATCCAAGTATAGAATCATATTCATTAAGTGGAAAGTTAGTAGATGATCAAGGAAATGATGTTTTTGTTACATACTTGAAAAATATGTTATAGGATTGAAATTATAAATAAATTTCATAATATGTGAGAAATGAAAATAGAAATAGCAATCTATTTAAATGAACTTTCTTATCATTAGTTTGCATTTTAAAATTTTGGTTTAGTGATAGTTGTGATGTTTTTGGATAGACACAATAGATTTTGATAAACACTACAATTATTAGAAGTTCAAATAAATGAATTTAGTAGATTTAGCAAGATATGTATCCTCTTGAATCTCATGGAATGTTGAAGACATTCTTAGTGTTATCCCAAGTAATGGTTACATAATGAAACTCATGGACACAAAAGGTTAGATATAAGGTTCTGAAGTATAATCATAGATTGATGATGGATTTGTAATGGAATGATTCTCTAAAAGAAAATTTGTCATTCAAATCTTGAAACAAGTCACTTTAGTTAGTCAATGTGACATCCTGAACTTATAAATTAGAAATATATTGATTTAGTAATCTTTAAGCATCGTCATACTAATAGGTATCTTGGGGTTAATGACTCTAAAGGTTCTGAAAAATACTAGATTCATAGTTAAGTATCATCTTAGATCTAATAGTGGATTATAATGATGTCCAATATAAACTGCATAAGACTTAATTGATAAGTTGATATGAGTAGAGTGAAGTATCATAATGACAAATTGATGATAAATCAAAATACTTATTCATGACAAATTCTTGTTTATAGACTAAGGATAAATTCGGAATTACGATTTGCAAAAATCAGATTACCGTTTTTCACTAAAACCCAGTTTCAACTGTGGACTGCAAAATTTGGATAACTAAACGGATATCCGAATTATTGTCCGATTTTCCTTGGAATTCTATTTGCATTCAAGAATAAAATACCAAGTTTAAAAAGGACATATGAATTTCCGATCCGTTGAGAGGAAATTTCGTTAAAATACTTTCTAAGAGGGTAAATTTAAATTACATCCTTTATAAAATATTTATTTTTGAAATCAACTATCTAAAATCGTTTCGGATATCCAAATCTAAGCAAAAAAAAAGGAAATTCCTAAAGAATTGGACCTTGTTCACAGTGTTGATATTATATCTTGAACAAAAATTAGAATTTCCTAAAGTTCAAAATTGTGAACTTAGATTTAGATAAGAATATCTGTATTAAGCTGTAACAATACACCAACATTAAAAAGGATTTTGCAATTTGATAAATTATGGTGTAGCATAAATTTATAACTATATCATGATTGAATGATGTACTTTAAGAATTACTTAAAATTTCTTTATATGTCAAAAAATTAGGTAATCAGATTTTTGTCTTCTACTGGATTTGAAATCTCTCAATTTCAAAACAAAATTAGATTACCGATTTGAAATCTGATTTGAAATCCATCTTTCATTGTTTTCAATACTTATCCTAAAGTTAAAAATTATTCATGGATGAATATTAATGTTTGATGTTTATATTAGTTAATTTTGAGATTTTCTAAGTTAGTTGTAATATTTTCATGTTTTTCTCAAATAGAGAAATTTAGGACATGATTTTTTTGTTGCAACAAAAATGAATTTTCATTGTAACAAACTTGTCAGGGAGCTCCTTTTATGGGCACCCTTATATACAAGTATGAATCGCTGCAGAACTTTGCACCTAAGGTAGATCCACGTTCGAAGATCCCAGTTTTAGGAACATCTTCAAACCTTAATGTCATTTTTTCGATTTTTCGAAATAGGATTGCAAGTATTTGAGTTTTTTAAAAGAAAATTGTGGTTTTGCATCGACCAAGCTCATATCTGTGCATATTCTTACAAGATTACCGTTGAAATTTGAAGGATTTGTAGTTTATTGCATATTTTTTAGAAGAATGTCAAAAATGATGCTATGTGTTCTTAAGGGAAAGGAAAAGGAAACCCAATCCTGCACATCAAGAGAGGAAGAGACATAAGAAGCAAGGATGGATGAGGAAGCCCCATCACATTGGAGTTATGCATTTTCATTTACTTGATTGTATTTTTGAATTGTTATGATGTATGTTGTACCATGCATGAATTTTTTTTATAATATAATATCTTTATGCATGAATGTTTTTAAGTTATTATGATATATTTGAACATCTCTATGCATGAATGTTTGTGATATAAGTTGTCTTTATGCTTCAAGCACATTCTTTAGACAGGAGAAGTACTTTGTGTAGGGTGAGCTTCGATTTTTTTAAGTGTTTTTATCTTGTAAAAAAGGGAGAATAAGTTGCAATCCACCATTTTCATGAATGTCAAAAATGGGGAGAAAACTGTAAGTTGTGGAAATATGTTGTAATAAGTGTTGTATATGTTGTATTAGGTGCTTAAGTAAGTACTTCCTTAAGATGTTTGTGGAGTAGTTTTGACATCATCAAAAATGGAGAAATTATTGAGAACTCACCTTTTATAGGTTTTGATGATGTCATACAACTTGATATGAAGAAGATGAAGATATGAAGAAATTAAGTCAAAGTTATAATGTCATGAAGTCAAAAGAAGATGAAGGGATGAAGAAATTGCAAGAAGCATATTAAAGAAATTTTAGGAATTAAAGATGAAACTATTGAAGTCAATGAAGACAAATCACAAGCACACACATTCATTTAAAAATGTTTAGACACTAGTATAGGTTACTCAATTAGATTTTAAGTTCACACACACTAAAAACATCATAGGGCAAAATTGGTATAACGATTTAACAATTGTTATAATGATTCAATATTCATATGACAGATTACATGATTTTGCATCTGAGAAAATCGGTATAATTATTAGAAAATTGTTATAACGATTTTTGATTTTGTTCTAAAACTTAGGAAACATTTTGAAAAATAAGTCTGTTAGAAAAAATTCCATAAATTAAGGAATTTAGAAATATCGGTATAACAAGTTTGGAAAATCATTATAACAAATTTTGAATTCAAAATAATACTTAGGTAAGTTTTTGAAAAAATATTTACTTAGAAAAATAATCTAGGAAAATCCGTAATTTTTAGATTCTCAAGAAAAATCGTTATAATGATTTATAAATCATTATAACAAATTTTGAATTTGTCATTAATTAGGAAAATTTTTGAAAATATTTAGTCATTAAAATTAGATTTGAAAAATCCAAGATTTGACACATAGGAAAATCGTTATAACGATTTTGAAAACATTATAACAAATTTGTTGGTACATCGATTCAGTACAACGATTCAGTTGAAATAATATGATAAAATGTAAAAACGTTAGAACGATTTTAAAATTGTTATAAGAATTTTGGACTGACCATTAACTTAAGTTTGCATCTATAAATAGGAGTCTAATTCATCATTTTTATACACCATTCACTCATGATTTTTCACCCTCCTTCTCACGGCTCTAGTGCTCACATCTCGGACTTGGTTTGATGGATTTTCGTACTTCGGTGAGAGGAGATCTTGAAGGTGTAAAAGCTTAAAGCTTGAATTCTTTGCTCCTTTGAGGTGAACTCATTTCGATTGTTTTATAAGGGATTGATTTCATTTTTCCTTAGTTGGTTTGATGTGTGTTCAACCTAAACACAGATGGGTATTCCATTCGAAGTGGTGGGTTGAAGAGTTCAACTTCTAAACTCTTGTCGATTGAAGAGTTCGACTTTAAACTCTTGTCGGTTGAATAGTTCAACCTTAAACTCTTGTCGGGTGAATAGTATAATCTTAAATTTTTATTGGTTGAAGAGTTTGACCTTAAACTCTTATCGGTTGGGGAGTTTTACCACAAACTCTTGGTTTTGAGTTGGTTGGAGGGTGTGATCACAAACTCTTGTTGTAGTTGGTTGGGTGTTTGACTTTAAACACTTGGTTTTAACAGTTTAATAGTGATTAGATTAGGCTTAAGCTTATTAAGCTTAGGTGTGGACGTAGTCAATTGGTGAACCATCTAAAAATCTCTGTGTGTTTTATTTCTATTGTATTTTTCTTTGAATTTCGTACTTAGTTTTACTGTGAGTTATTTAGTTTCGTTTAGGCATCGATTCGATTATTCGTGCTTTGTTTATTTCATATCTCAATTAAATTCGTACAAAAACTCTTGAAAATTTGTAAAACAACTATTCACCCCCCTCTAGTGGCCGTGATCGATCTTAACACTTGTGTCATGGGCGAAGCAATGAACCTAACTCTAACAAGTATTGCTTGATTTGCCAAACTATGATGTTGGCTCATGCCTGCTTCCATTGAAACACTTTCAATGATAACACCCCTTGTATTGCCAAGTATGGAAATGTGTTGTTGACATATCCAAGAAAGTGGATGCTCTCTATAGATTGTGGTTGGTTTTATCCAACTTAAATGTTGGTATGAGGGTGGGGAGGGTGATGAGACAATGGTGGAAGACATACAAGATGCCATTAAATGTAGAGAGCACCTAAGAAGAGGATGCTTAAATGCTTTGATACCAAGTTGATGAGAGTGTAGCAAGAGTAAGATGAAAGGTAGAGAAATGGATTGAGAGCCAAGGAGATGCTTCTTATTGCTACAAAATATGCAAATATATAGCACAACAAGACTCTAGAATATTCCCAGGTTGTTGTAACTTCCTCCTCATGAAAGCTTCTCATGAAGTTTATTATATATAATAATATGGGTAATAACCTCATACATGTTACACCATGTTACTTATGCATCCATGTATATATATTGTTTATGTACATACAATAATAATCACAAAGTTGATCCCTTAAAATTCTCTTGTTGATTGGGTTTGAAATTAAAGTTAATGTGCTTCATCATTTGTGACACCCAAAACTTGAGGTGGTAGATCAACCAAATGAGCAAACACAAGACTCACTTCTTTACATAGAGGGAGAGTGTAGTATGTATGTTTCCTAAATCTTTTGCATTATATAATTTCAACATTTGAGTTACATCACCTGAAATCTCAATATCTGCCAACTTTATTTTAGACAAAGTCTTTTCATTCCAATTTGATCAAAGATCAATGAAGTCATCGTTGGTTTTGGTAAGGGACCGAGCCTTTTGCCTAATGGAGGGGAGGGAGATATTGTAGTTTCACAAGTATTCAATGCACCAAAAGGGATAGGTTATGTTTGGAAATAAAAGCTCTTGGCCCTTAAATGTCATTTGTGTTGGACCTTGCAACACCTCAATCTAGAATGTCATGAGCAACTCTATCTCTTATGTGCTTGCATAGCTTCAATTGCCATAGAAACATAAGGAAAATATAGAGTTGATTGGAGGCACTCAACAACTTCACCACTAATTCTAGGGTTGCTCTTGTAGTAAATATTTACTATATTAGTGTTGGGATCCAGACGTTCGCTCCTGGAATCCTTTCATTGTTCATTCGTGCACTCATCCTCTCTGACGTGGTGGAATGGAAAAAGAGAAAGGAAACAACACGCACAATAGATAGTTTTTATGTGGTTCAGCAACATGCCTACTCCATAGAATGGTCGTGGGAATCCTGCTACTTCAGATTACAAGCTTTCAATGTGTACAAGCGTCGGCTTACAATACTACGGCAACTCCTCTCCTCTCACACACGTAGCCTCACTCTCAGGACGGGTGTTGTCTCTCTCTTCACGCACATAGCTATCACACCACTCTCACCGATTGCCCTTCATAGGGTTATAACATGCTCTATTTATAGAGCAACACAACAAAACCCTAAAAGGACACGCTATCCTAGCAGTCTATCTGAATCCATCATCAACAGATCTGACGTGACTACCTTTCAATTCAGTGGCCGCCCAAATGCTTCTGACGGTCAGTCCTCTAACTGCTCCTTGTCTCTACTGCTAGCTATAACTCTATGACCTTAAGTTTATGGTTTGCTGTAATTCTACGACCTTTAGTTTATGGCTCACCGTAATATTATAGAACTTAGTTTATGGCTCATCGTAATACTATGGACTTCATGTCCACACTTGTCCTTCACGAGCCACATTCGGTTCCTCACTCGGCTGCTAGACATCTGGTCGGACCTCCACAATCTCTTCCTATCCACAGCATTCTAGCTTGTTGCAAGTGCCGATTGTCGCCTCTTGTTTGCCAGCTACCGCCTACAATCCCCGGCTTCTGCCTGCCTTTGCCTTCATCAAGTTAGTCTTCGTGGTTTGTTCTAATTGCAACATCTTAGTCGGATACAGGTGTCGGTTGTTGCCTCTCGTCTTCCGGCTACCGCCTGCTTCCACCGGTTGTTGTCTACCTCTCCATCGAGTCAGGCTTCACAGTCTATTTCAACCACAACATCCTAGTTGGATATAGGTCTCGACTGCTGCCTCTTGTCTATTGGTTTCTGCCTACTTCCACTGACTGTCGCTTACCTCTCTATCGAGTTAAACTCCACACCACAAACCCAACAATCTTCCACTTAGAGACTAACTCTACAACTTGTCTTTCTTCTTAAGTTGTCCTTCCAACTCCATGTTTTACAAGTTGACACACAACCTCTTCTAGTATTTTTTGGACTAACACACAATCGTGCCACACCTCTCCTTGGTGACACCAGAGCTTTTGAAATGAGTTGAACTTTGCTAACCTCGATCGTCGTTTCATCAACCGGCACATCTTTTGGTTGCCCCACCTGAGACTCCCAAGCACTTGCGGTCTTCATTTGAAATAGTCTTCCTTCGTCGAGCGATGAATCTCTCCTCGACCTTCCTATGACCGTTGGTGGGTCTTTCTGCATTACTTTTAACTCTCCACTCTATCCCATATCATGGACAAGTCTTGTTTGCAACATGCCTTTTTTGGCTAACATTCCTCCTAAAACTTGTCACTGAGTTGGCAAACCCTCTGGTTGCTAAGTGCCTTTTGTTGAATTCCACCTCTGACCTTCTGAAAACTAGTTCTCTCTTAGTAGACTCCCCTTCCTTGAATGTCATCCCCTTGCATACTCTACCTAGGACTCTGTAGAGCATTTCGATCTTTTGCCTCTTGGCCATAATCTTTGTCCCACTGGTTACCACCCATCAACCCCCACCTAGGTCTACATGGTAACTTTTCTGATCTAACTGACTTACCGAGATCAAGTTTTTGGCTAGGTCTGAAACATACCGGACACTGTCCAGCTCCCATTGACCCCTGTTGATTAGAATTTTCATGAAACCCTTGTCAAGCACATTTAGGTTCCTCTCATCTACAAGGTAGACTTTCTTCTTTCGGGTTGCAATGTACCCACACAACAACTCGTTCTTGTGGGTGGAATGGAAGGATGTGCTTGAGTCCATAACCCAGGCGGAAGTCAAACCCTCCAAATTGTAGATCAGGGCATCATCTTGTAGCTCCTTGTAAGCGCTAAAATTGTGCTTATTTTTATACTATTATTTATGCCTTTTAGAAATTAAATGATAACAAATGCATGATTATAACCAAGATTTTATTATTTTAGCATTTGATTGATTATGCATAAAAATATAATTAAATAATC